>APFE030432056.1:0-40974 GCA_000404065.3 Pinus taeda | reverse complement strand
GCTCCCCCACGTTTCCTAAAAAATGGTAGGGAGCTTTTGCATAGGCCGCTCCCGCGCCCCCTCGTCCCGGAACCTTGGTGGAACATTGTGATAAACAGATGTGTTACCGATCTGGCTCTTCTTATGAGAATTCTTCAGATTGAGAATGTCTAAGTACCTTGAATGGATTATGAATACCTCCCTAGTTAAAAAGGAGTGTTGAAAAGTGAATCTAGGTTCGGTCTTCATAATGACATGTGTAATTATGATTTTATGTAGTTAATGAAAAGAAGAAAAATAAATTTATCATTGCAATGCTTGAGTCATGGGTTTCATACTCAAGGAATTTTATTTTATAGTTAAGGCTCCCATTGTAAGCCTTTAGGATTGGTCATCGTGTCATAAAGTCTAATGAGTCAATGTCAAAGGTTGAAGACCTATTTGGGCACATTATATATTGTAAAAAAGGAGTTTTCCTTGAGTCATTAACCCTCCAAGACCATGTCACAAACATCCCTTGAAGTCGGCCTTCAAAAAGAGAATAAGATTATTTCCAAAAGGCATGTCGGCCTCGTCTCCAAGTCAAGTAGACTAATTTACATGGTCAAACCACTATTAATAGGCAACTTGGCCTTCATCCTAGAGACAGAATTCAATCACACATTTGAAATACATCAGGAAGTGCAAGAAAGGGAGATATAGAAGCCTCTCATCCAGCGCAGACAGGAGGAGAATCCAAACTATTTTGGTCATTTTTCCTCACACGTGCGACAGGGATAAGGATTCTGCAGTAGGGTTTCATCAGCCATCGAAGAAGCCAAGAAGAAGGTGTATATATCAGTATCAGTATACTTACTAGCTGAGGTCACAAGGATAAGACTCCTAGTCAAGCGAAGAAGGAAGACATCTCCAAACCACTTCAAATCAACTCACACGTGCGAATTGCAAGGGTACAGAAACGCCGAGAGTTTCAGGTCTATGGGAGAAGGCTAAAATTCAATGTAGCCGAAATTAGTAGTGCTAAGAAATCAATTTGACTAGTGTTGACTTGGTCAAGAAGAAGAAGCAATGAAGAAGGGTCATGTGACTTGGCCTTGGAGAGGTTTTTGTGTCAAGGGTCTTGGTCATGGTCTTTGTATTCATCAATTGAAGTCTCTATAAGAAGAACAATGTGTTTGGGTTTTCCTCCCAAGTTGGAGATGTTTTTGCCCTGGTTGATCGCTTATCTTCTGTGTCTCTTGTTTCTTTATTGTTTATGCCTTCATAATTGTTTGATGAAGAAGAACACACTAACAATCCAAGAAAAGAAAATATCTTATTCTAAAGAAATAAAAAGCATTCGCAAGTATTTATCATAACAAAGAAATCTCCTATCACCATTGCCCTAGATTTCTCAACACAATGCACTATGCTCCTCAGCATGTGACTGTTACTAGTCTGCAATTGTCACGCTAGTACTGACTGCATCAACTGCCATTGATCCATCCTACTACTGAATATTGTGGGCCCCCGTAGCTAGGTAATGATTCATGAGGTGAACTCCTTAAGGACCCTGCCCAATATCTGTAGCTCTCTAGGGCTACAGCACCAAATCACCCCACCTCACTCCTCAAGTTATATCTGCGAACATTGCAAAATCTTCCTCCAACCTAGAGGACAGCCTATCTAGCTCAGCATGTGCTGCTGCCTGGTCCTACTTCTCCTACTTGTCCTTCTTCCTGAGAGGACATTGGGTACTGTAATGTCCAAACTTGCCACACCTAAAGCACTTGACGTTAGATAGGTCCCTCTTCGTCTTCTTCTCCTTCTGCTCCCGCTGCCCTTGACTGAAGCCCTTTAATACGAGGGCCATATTCTCCTCCCATCGGTGAAAGTCCGTAAAGGGCAAGGAGCTTTTGCTGAGGTGACAGTGGTCTATCGCTCCATTGTTGCCACTTGACCTACTAGTTTCTCTATAAGTACCCCTCCTAGTACCCTTACTAGTTTGAGCGGTAACACGTCCCATCTGTAAGGGTTGGAAGAATGAACAAGCCCTCCCTTTGTCTCCCATGGTGAGACACGTCCTATCTGGGCCCTAGATCAGCAGCCAAGTGTGTGGTGCAAGAGTGTAGCCCGTTGGGCAAGGTGTTCAAGATGCATCATCATCATCAAAAAAATGGAACACAAGCAAGAAATGAGTGGAACTAAAGGATCCCATGACGTGGAAATCTACTCCCTGCTATGGTGGACGCCCATGGCTCTCAATGCTCACCCTACAAATGACAATATGACCCTCTAGAGGGCTTGGACCCGGTATAGGGAGACCAAACCCAAGATAAAGACCCACCTGCAATCTTGTATAAGATCCAATGTGTCCCCTCACCTTCTAGTACAGCGAAACATTAGTGATATTAAGTAGGATCCTGTGAAGTGGCAATCTGCTCCCTACTATGGTGGATGCCCATGGCTCTCAACGCTCACCCTACAAATGCCGATGTGACCCTCTGGAGGGCTTGGACCCCGTATAGGGAGACCAAACCCAACATTAAGACCCACCTGCAATCTTGTATAAGATCCAATGCGTCCCCTCACCTTCCAGTACAGCCAAACATTAGTACAATTAAGTAAGATCCCATGACGTGGCAATCTGCTCCCTGCTATGTTGGACGCCCATGGCTCTCAATGCTCACTCTACAAATGCCAATATGACCCTTTGGAGGGCTTGGACCCCGTATAGGGAGACAAAACCCAAGATGAAGACCCACCTGCAATCTTGTATAAGATCCAATGCATCCCCTCACCTTCCAGTACAGCCAAACATTAGTGCAATTAAGTAAATGAGCTTACAAATTATGGAACCAAGTGGACACTTCATAGTGGCATGCCCTTCTATAATGGGCTCTAGAATGTGCAAGTGTCTCCAAGTTCAAGAAGAAGGTTAACCAAGGACCCTATTAGGTGGTTTTAGCCTCTAAGGGGAGTGACATGTCCATGGTACATCTATCAAATGGCAGGTGGCAATTGATACAATGATGGAACTGAGTGGGGGATCAGGGATAGGTTCCGAGCCACATGCAATAGCACAAGGGTAGCTATAATGAGGGAAGCCCACACTTGGGTGTATAAATGAAGGAGGGAGCAATTATGACTACTCGGGGCTCAGGGGATGAGAGCATGATGCATAAGATATAGCAGCGAAAACCCCCTCAAGGTTGGGCAGTTCATTAACCACCAGAAGTTGGGACAATCATGGGTTCCTCAATGATGCATGGGGCGCATATATAGGGGCCCTAGGCACTAGGGTGATGGCCATATAATAGGAGGTATAACTCATGTTGGCTTTTGCCCATGTGCTAAATATGTATGTCTCGGCCATATTTTGCATTTTATGGTACATTTCATGGTGAGACTAGCCAAATTATGCTTTTAACTTTTTTTAGTTGCATCAACCTCTAGGGCATTGTTCATAACGCGACCCAAAGTGTGGACAAGGGGAAGGGGCAGCTACCTCGTTGTGGAGCCAATGTAAATGTGGACCCGAACAGGAAATATGTGAAAACGGGTTATAATGAGCGTAAGGGGATGATGTATGTGGTGTCAAGAAATGAGACCACGTAACCAAAATCGGGATTTCTCATGTAGTACTACCCCAAAAGCTAGTAGCCAATAAGGATTTCCCACGGGACTAGTATTCAAGGTTAACCATCAAATTGGACAAAGGTGACAAGAGTACAAACCAAGCCCACTCTTTCCACCAAATCCCCTCACTGTGAAAATTCGGCTAACCCCGAATCCTACTGCAGCAACTGATTAAGTTTCTTCTATTTGTTAAATGAACTAAACAAATTATTTAATGTATTCTACAGTAAATATCGAAACTAATACATTGCAGCCTTCACAAATAAAATATTGCGGAAAAAAAATAACACTGGAAGAATAGATGCACACACACACAAATACACAGTTATTTTTGGACTAAAGTCCCCGAAAAAACCCAACTTGGGAAAACCGGTGCAGCAGCTGAGGGTTTTAATCTTATGCAGTAGTAAATCTGAGTACAAATCTATGGATGCTCAAATCTAGCAATCCATACAAAGAAATGACTGACAATAAGTCTAGTGAGAAAAATCTCACTCCCATTGTCGACCCGACATTGACCTTGGCTCAAGATGAGTTGCTCTCTACTACCTCTGCGCAATCCCTGTGTCAGCCTACGCAGTATTGCGTCCCACAACTCGGAATTGTTGCTCTCTCGCTATATGATCATATGTTGTCTGGAAGATGGACCCTTCTAGCCTTCGGACTCTCTCTTCGACTTTTGGCACTAAGTCATTGCTTCTCCCTAGCAAAATACGAAATCCCCTTTGAAGCACTGTGTTGCCTCTGCGTGGCTCTGCGCTGCCTCTCTGTCGCACTCACTACCTCTCTGCAATTCACTCACCGGAACAGGAAAATCTCCCTCCAGCCTTACTATCCCTGCCCCTCTCTCACTACTTCGAGCTCACTAGCTCTCTCTCTGGCAACTCAACGCTGCTACTTTGGAGATCGATCTACCAGTGAATTCAAACTATTGGTGTCAAGCGTCTTGTCCAACCCCCATCGAGTTTCTTCTTATAATCTCTCGTTGATGTTGGAATTTCTAAGTCTATCCGTTAGAAATTCTTCCAGCATTATCTGATTTATTTCTTCCTACTTGTTCAGTTACTTAACAAGCTATTTACCATGTCAATACTGAAAATAAATACAAGTACAGTATCAACACATATAGATCATCAACTTAAAGAAACAAGCACACAAGTGACACCGTTATTTTTGGACCAATGTCCCTAGAAAAACCCAATGTGGGAAAACCGGTGCAGCTATTTAGAGGGTTTTATTATTATGCAGTTTTCATAATACAACCAAAGTGCCAGAAATGGCTCACCCAACAAAGAATGCCCTTGGCAGTAGTACATCTCCTCGAAGATAGATATTCCGGTTGAATAATCACCAGATGAACGATCCCACAGCAACAACTGCAACTCCCACTGCTTTGCGTCACTCTGATAGGGATTGCGTCACCCTATCTGGCTCACCAGCACCCAGTCTGTCCCACGAAATCCCTCCAATGTTGCCTCTTGGCCCTGCGTCATCTCTGCTAGCCTCTGTGTCAGCCCCTAGACCCTTTGTGTCTCACACGCTGGCCTCTCTTGGCTCTGCGCAGCTCCTAACTGCCTCTGCGTAGCACCAAGCTGCCTCTACGTCAACCTCTCAGGGCTCTGCATTGCCTCTCTAGTACCAACTCTGCCTCTCTACTATGTATTCACTGCCCCTCGTTGTTGATCACTGATTCTATCTCTCTTAGCAAACCCTGCCTTAGAGAATAGAATGACTGATCACTCTGGTCTGTTCTCCAACTGACCCTCAAGCCTCCTCTTATACTTTTCACATTGGTCCATCAACGGCCGAGATTAAATCTCTAATCAATGGCTAAGATTAGATTTGGCTTGATCTATGACTTTTGGACCCTTCTAACACAGTTTTATATTAATACCCATTAATATTTTATTTTTCCTAAGTTTAGACTTAGAAACTCCATTAAAAATATTAATTATTTTAATATCTCCCAAACTGTTTAGAATCTACCCAAACCATTTCTAGGTCTTGGAGATCTCATGTTCTTTAGCCTCTCCACCAATTTTCATGGTTAGAGCACATCCGATGCTACCCCAAATCAACAGTTGAAACTTGAGACATCAACGGCCAAGATTAAAACATAATCAATGGCTAAAATTAACTAGAACTCAAGCCATGTCTTCTTCTAGAAGATTCTCACCATGACTTAATTAATACCCTTTAATTAATTAGATTTCCTAATTTTGGACTTAGGAAACATTAAAAACGATTAATTATTTTAATTAAGTTGTCTCTAGGTGGAATTTCCATAAACAATTTATGGGTTTTGGAGAATACATGTATTCTAGTCTCTCCACCAAATTTCGTTGCTAGAACATATTCGATGCTACACAAACTAACAACCACCAATCCATGTCCAGGAGTGTCCATCATAAGTAAGAAAAGATACCCAACTACATAATGAAAAGCCATACCTTTGGGGTTAGAAGGTCCACCTTCAAACATATGATCATAGCAGATGGGCAAGGAATTATAATGGTTGGCTCAGGGGGCAGAGATTTGTGTCACTCACAGGTGGAGGGTAACACTCTCTAGAGCACCTTTTGGAACTACGGGATGGCATCATCATCTGCCCCTTATACGCGTAGACAATGGATGCACTCATTCAAGATGAATTTGCGGTAACTTAGGGTAAACTCTCATAGACTCTCGATAGAGACAGATCACCATATACCACGATCTGATAGGATATACCAAGTGGATCACCTTCAGAAGCTAGAGCTAGAGATGCACATTATCTTTTGATGCCCCATGTTCTATGACATCAGAGGACACTATCATTGCCTCTATAGGGATTCACAGGGCTGTGTCTTTGCCTTCTTTTGGTACCAAGACCAAAGATGCTTAGCCTATTCATTAGGGAGATCTTCTACCACAACTCTCAGTGTTTGCACACCGTGCTTTGTCCTAAGATGACTAGACCAATCACCTCCTCCTTCCCAGATGATCTGGTAGATCGGAGAAACAAACGACATGTAGAGTCCCAAAGTGCAACAAACAAAAGAATGGTGAGAACCCAAGTTTATCCACATCTCTCCCCTCTAGGAGGCCAACTAACATTATTCAAACCAATTCGGTGGCATTGATTTGTGCATCGAGCCACACATTCATAGAGTGTCAAAAAGATAAGCTTCAGATAGATTTAGAGAAGAGCACCTCCTGCCTGTTAGATTCCTTCCCAGTCCCAAAGGAGCAGCCAAAGGTCCATTCATAGTTTCCTTCTTTCAACCTCAGATGCTAGGAGTATCCCTCACTCATACATTAGCCCGGGATTCTACAGCCAGACCCCCCAACGGTGCCAATGGACTCCGACAATGAGCCAATGGGTGCCCTATCCACCCCCTCGCCCTCAGTCATAATACCTAGGAGTACCTCTCTTAATGGCATAAGTTACTAAGGCATGTGTTCCTCTCTTAATGGCATAAGTTACTAAGGCATGTGTTTCTCTCCTTAATAGCATGAGTTACACTCCCCTAAATGGCACATGTTGCTCTTCCTCAAGGCATGTGTTTCTCTCTTAATGGCATAAGTTACTAAGGCATGTGTTTCTCTCCTTAATAGCATGAGTTACACTCCCCTAAATGGCATATGTTGCTCCTACTCAAGGCATGTGTATTACTTCTCCTTTATGAAAAGAATATGTTGCTTCTCTTATATATGTGTCTCATGTCTTCTCACCTACTACTACTACTTGTGCAATGTGAAAGATTTTGAACTTGAGAGAGAGAGAGAGTTGGAGAGACTTGAAGAAGATTGTGAGAAAGAGAGACTTGGAGAGTAACAGCAAAACTTCATGAGACAAGGTTGATTTAGTGCTTCAGTGTTCTAGTGTTGATTCTTTTTAAGGGAAGGTTAATTCGGTGTTTGCATATGTTGCTGCTACCAGTGATATTCATGCTACAGCTTGTTCAAACTTGAGTGAACTTACTCATTCTCTTGATCTCTCATTGTACTTTGTATCTCTGTTGAATAATTGATATCTAATAGAAGAAGAATCTGGTTTGGTTTTCCCCTTGTGGGTTTTGCCCTAGTCATTGGACCTAAATTCTCTGTCTCATTTTGTTCTTGATTGTCTTCTATTCTGCATTTTTGTTTAAGTTCTATATACAATTGCTTAATTAATATTGCAGCAGAGAGAAGTTTTTGGAACAAGTAATTGTTTCAGCATAGAACATCAGAATTTTAACAAGAAATTCAACCCTCCTATATATATTAATGGTGCAGCTTCAAAGAGACATTAATATATTTAGAATCGACCTCTCCCTTCAAATTGTACGAAATCTGGAATAAACTCTGGAAATCTGTCTTTAAGGTAAGTGAATAGCTAAGGGAGGGCACAATTCGGCCTCTCTATTCTCTTGGTATAAATTGACATTTGGCAACAGAATAAAGTCAGCCCTTTTCCTAATAGAAAATCTGGATTAAGACTGAATCGGCCCTCTGGAGGAATTAAACTCTAGAATAATTTTGCTTATCTATAGAGAAGAAATTTGGCCTCTTGGAATATTAAATTAGAGTCGAGCACTACTAGTGTCCCAAAATTTGGACACGTGTCCAGTGAAAAAGCATCCCGCAACTTCTTAATATCAATAGTTTGCCTCATTCTCATGCAATTCAGTCACAAGTTCAGAGCTCTCAAAGGTTTTGGGGTGAAGCTGAGGGCGATTAAGCAATGTTAGAAGGGATTCCAAGTGTCAGGAAGTGGATTTGTTTAGGCCTTACTAATGCCATGTAATTAATGGTAATATTAAATTCTTAAAATAAAAGGGAAAATGAATTTTCATCCTTTTACTTACATTTATAGCAATATCATTACTTGTTTCAGAATGTTTGAAAGTGATTCCAACCTCATTGAATATCATATGGAGGAGTGGAATTTTAGATCCCACTCAAAATCCAACAGACTTGACAATTTTCTAGATTTCATGATTTGGGGGATTGCAATGTTTTCATTCAAATTTGTCATGTATGAAGACATGGAACTAGTATATAATCAAGAGCACCAAGCCCTCTATATACCTTGATGTTGGTAGCAATGATTGTTGAACTCCTCTATCACGAACCTAGTAAAAATGTACCCATCACTCAAATAAAATCTCAATTTAACATGTTAAGCTTTTTTTTTTAATGCTTAGAGCGTGACATTGATGATGAGGATCCCAATATACACAATGATTTTGATGATATGTAGTACTAGTTATTTGTTGTAGAATGACTGTTTTTGTACTCTACAGGCCATTTAGGGCTTCTTTATTGATGTATTTTTGGTTCAGAGATGAGTTGCACTTAATGTTATTTTGATCATATGCATTAGTTGTATAAATGAATTTGTATCATTATCATGTAAATGTTTTATTTTTCCAAATTAAGAATGTTTGTATTCCATTTTTTATGTGTAATTCCCTAATTTGTTATATTTTTAAATATATATTCTATCTTTTAAAATATAATACATAACGTGTCCTTCATGTATTCCATTTTTTATGTGTAATTCCCTAATTTGTTATATTTTTAAATATATATTATATCTTTTAATATATAATACATAATGTGTCCTTCATGTCCAGGTTGTTGTGTCACATGTCATATACTTGTATTTTCATGTTCTGTTCTAGAGGTCGCTGTGTCACATGTCAGATACTTGTATTTTCATGTTCTGTTCTAGAGGTCGTTGTGTCACATGTCAGATACTTGTAATTTCATTTCGTATTTTTAACCAAAGGTATTTTTGGTAGAAGACATATAATAAAGTATTTCCATATTTCCTAATTTCATTTCGTATTTTTAACCTAAAGTATTCTACTTAGAATAAGATAAAATATAAAGAGAAATGGAGCCATTTGTTAATACTTAATTATTATAGTGTTTTTATGATGTCAACGTGAACTCAATTTTAGGGCAATAAGATTCCATGAAATCTGCTCTATTCTCATTTTTGTTACCAAATTTGTGGGACCATGAGATAAGAAACAAGGAAAACAAGAGAACACCTACTTGTTCATGGTTGTAGCTTTTTCATTAAGTAGAGGTAAAAGAGATTTTTTCATGGAAAAATGCCAAGTCAAAGGCACTGGTCTCCGTTTTGATGTCACTAAATCTGTTGGACCATGCACCTACACAAATATTAGAAAAATGACGAATAGTCAAAATATACCATAATTTTCCTTTGAAAAAAATCTTCTGATCTAGATGAAAAGGAGGACTTTTCAGCCTATCAAGTGCACACGAGAAAGTTTTCAAAATTTTAGTTATCAATAATACAACTCTTTGTTAATGCATATCATCAAATAAAACTCGAATGTTCCTTGTTAAGATAATATTTGAAACATCAAGTAACCATCAAAAAAGCATGGCATCAATGAGTCAAAGCAACATTGCAACAGTTTGAAAAAAAAATGGAAGCAAACTTGGAGTGAAGACGGGTTCCTTTTTGCAGATGAAAAGTGGGGAAGTGAACCTTTAGATGCATACAAGGAAACTTTTAAAATTTGATGCATCAATAAAGGTCAATAATCAAATTGTATTTCTTAAGATCACGATGCATAAATACAAGGTTTCTTTCTAACTCTCTTGTTCTCCTTTAAGGATGGAACCATGATGTTATCACCCTGCATAAGAAATCATTGTAAATATAGAAGCAACAATATACACCCTAAAATACATTAAAGCATGACTTAATATCAAATAAAGGATATCTTTGTAATAAAGAGCAGTCGTTTAAAGAATAAGATTGAAAGTGGACCCACCAAATTAGCATCATGAATACTCTTCACGTATTATATTCTAAATCTTCACTGTCAACTTTTGTAGTTTTTTTACATAATGAGTTTGTCCAAAGTCAGTTTCATCTCGAGTATAATTTAGTGAATAGCAAATTTGTTGAAGTGTACATTTGCGACTCTTACATCTAGGTGGCACTTGCAATTTGTATCTCCTACATCTAGGTGGCACTTGCAATTTGTAACCCCTCGGAGAGGTTTGCTGATCGCATAATGTGTCACTCATTTACAAGAGACCTTCACAAACAAGAGGCCTTCCATTTTTGCAAGATAGTGCACATTCTATCTTCAATTGTACATATAAGCACAAAGTTAGAGAAAATGTCATGTTGTCTGTTCATGAGAAAGTTCGTTATGGCTTGACATATTAGGATCTTTGTTTAGATTTCCTCACCTTGTTGGATCTTTGGTACATACCAACTAGTATTAGAGCCTAATGACTAGGCCCTCTATGCATAACCAAAAACTAATTCTAAGCTATGTTTTTCATAGGTCCTTCAATTTGCACCTAATATTTAAGGCACATTTGTTTCAAGAGCCTACATTACAACATATAGCTATCATAAATTCGTTGCTATCAAATTTAGTTTCTGAATTGTAGAAATTCATTTCTATCCACTATGGCTCCCTCTTTAAGTCATCTTAACATAATCACATAGACCAAAAATCCATTTTGGAGCATGCACTACATCTATGCACATCCCTATGTCCTCCAAGGAAATAAAATATAATTTTTTTCAAGGCACTACATAAAGAGATCATTTACTAAGCAATCTCCAATGTCTACGCTAAAAAAAATATTGTATATTTTGTCTCTCAATAAAAGGCCTTTCATCTACATAATAGAATGTGACATCACTCTCATGGATTGTTGCGATCTTTTGCTTGGTCATCCATAGCATCATCAAAAGCATGCCATATATGATGACCACCACAACAACCACAAACTATGAAAAACAGTATAATAAGATAATAAAAGATAATTTTATTAATATCCAATGAATGACCACAATAGTAGATAAAGGAACAAAGAAGTACAACCAATGTAAATATATAGTGGGAGTGCAAAAGAAACTCTTATCACAAAACTACAAAAGAAAAAATACCAAGGAGATAGACAATAGTAATAAAAAACAATATAGCTACAAAATCCTTGTCAAACATAAAATGCAGATGTCAAAGTGCAACAAAGCTAAAGTAGAGGAGGAGAAGACGAAGAAAAGGTCTTCACTATAACGTCATCAATCACTAAGAGGGAACAAACACAATGTCAGGTAATCTCTTCTACAGAAGAACCTAGAATGAGGGGACCAACATGTGTGATCTTGGATGGAAGTCGACAATCTTGACAATCTTGATGGAGCACTAAGTACTAGAGATGGTAGAAGGGCGAGTAGCCAAAGTATGTCAAGAGTGAATTCTCCCTAAGGCCCTGTTGGGAACCGATGTACTATCTATAGGTCTAGAAAAAGTGTGGGGTCTCACTGACCTAGAAGATGATGTTGTGTGGTGCTTTGCATGTTTCTTACAACGATTTGCCACCAAAAAAAAAAGGGAAAGACTTGACCAACATAATAGGCTTTCCCTGAAGCGTGACTTATAAAATCTCTCCAAAAACCTAATACTTCCTTCAAGAAAGGGGCTAGACACCTTTGGCTTAAGTATCAAAGGAAAGAATAGAGAATTTACATCTTCATCAATGTGCATAGGAGAAATTCAATTTATATTTTGAGAAGGGGAAAGACATTAAAGACATGATTTATAGGGTAGCAACCATTTCACAAAAATAATAGTGTAATTTATTTATTTTTCAGGACATGGTGTTATAGTAATATAATATAGAAACACGTGTAGATTTGAAGTTTATAATATATATATATATATAGAGAGAGAGAGAGAGAGAGAGAGAGAGAGAGAGAGAGATGAACATGTAATGGGTATGCCAAAAAGTGGAATTATGGAGGGTAGAGTATGAAAGCAATCTATATAGGTATGGAGGCCAAGGAGTAGAGTTTGGGGGTATAGATTCATCTTATTTCTTTCTCCTTGTAGCTAAGGGCCTAAGTCATTTAATTATCAAAGCTGGAATTTCTCATCACATCAAGGGGGTTTCTATTGATCATAATATTAACCTTACACACCTATTGTTTGTTGACAATGTGCTCATTTTTTTCTTTTGCAATAGAAGAAGAGTACTACAAAAGAATTATATCTTGTTTTTGTGGCACTGCAAGGATGGAGGTGAATCTAGAAAGATCATCCATATATTTTTTGAATGTTGTGGGAGACACTAGGATCCAAGTGGCTAAGATTTTTGGCTACCAAGCACTTGAATTTTGTGATGGTTTTAAATAGTTGGGTTATTATTTCAAGCCTCATAAATATGGCCTATTGAATTGGAAATAGCTTCTCTCAAAAATTGACAACAATGATCAACTTGTGGTGCAATCGCTATATTTCATGTGGTGGTCAACTAATCTTGGCTAATCTATCATCAAAGCCATTCTAGAGTATTGACACCTATTGGCACGGATTCCAAAAAGGATTCTTAATAAAATTTGAAGAATAGCCTTCAATTACCTGTGGAAAAGAAAAGTTGAATATCTAGGATCACATCTCACGATCTAGGACAAAGTTGATTTTCCTAACAATCGAGGGGGCAAAGCCTCTGTTGTTGCACAAAGTGTATAGGCATTGCACCAGCACTCAGAGTAAGGGGTGTCACTCTAATCCTTACTCACTCCGTTTAGACTCTCTCCTAGACAAGTCAAGGGAGGTAGTCCCTAGGGTGAATGAATGAGGATAACCTGTGAAACACAAGCTCTATGAGACTTAAAGATGGAAAACCTGATGAATTTAGCACAAATCGTTGTTAACTAAGATGAATAGATTAAACACAAGACACATCCTCAGGATAGAAATGATTATAGACCAGTGCCTTCGTATTCGATTAACCATAGATTAAATAAAAACAAGTTATCCAAAGTAATTTATATATGTGACAAATAGTGACAATCATGAATGATTAATTGTAAAATGCCCAAAACTCTATCATGCAAGAGATTCCAGATTTAAAATGATTTTCATTAATGACCTAGAGCTAGAATTAATTAACCTTCTCCTATAGCCAATATAATTTTAAAAACACTAGTTGCACTTGACAATAGAGAAATACTACCACAAAAGGACACCAAAGAACTTTAGATGAACAATTTAATTATTCCTTAGGAAATTTATTTAATGTGGTAAATGAAGAGATTAAGTTTTTTTAATGTGACAAAAGATAATAAAATCAAAAGGACTTTAATAAATTAAAATTTTAAATGGGCAATAGGCCACATTAAAAAAATTTAATGTGAAAGGGCAAATCCTCAATTTTTTAACAATCTCAAGTCAATAAAATGAAATTTTTTTAAATATTTAGATTTTTTAACTTTTTAGATTTCACAATTTTTTTAATTTTTTTAATTTTTTAGATTTTTCAATTTTTTTTTTTTAATTTTAGAAATTTTTCTAATTTCTAATTTTGTAAAAATAAAAAATCAAAATCAAAATATGACAAAAAAAATGTCACAAAGATTTTTTTTAAAAATGCTTTTTTAATTTTTTTTTTTTTTGTTTTAGATTTTTTTACATGAAATCAAAAATCAAATCAAATCAAAAATTAAAAATAAAAGTAAAAACAGATAATCGAAATTAAAAAAAAAAATGAATCTAACTAACGTTTCAGAAGAAATGAAATCAGACTAACCTAAACTAAACTAAAAATAATACCTAACTTAATGCATACATAAAACATAAAAATCAAATGTTTTTTTTTGGATTGTGAACGCAGGTCAGGAGGCGGAGAGGTAATGGAGATGGAGAGAGCTGCGA
This sequence comes from Pinus taeda, assembly GCA_000404065.3. NCBI lineage: Eukaryota > Viridiplantae > Streptophyta > Pinopsida > Pinales > Pinaceae > Pinus > Pinus taeda. Next base: position 26,686 of record APFE030432056.1, on the reverse strand, counting down.
GAGCTTATTTTCTAGTCGAAGGGCATGGGGATGAAGCAGCTGCAACAATGGGCGCAAAGGAAAGCGATGAAGGGCAAGAAGGGAGCCGCGTGAAGGAAAGTCGCAAAGGGTTTTGCAGGTTGTTGGAGCGATGGCAGCGCACAGGTATGGTAGCGTGGAAGAGATGAGAAGTTGGATCAACGTTGGAAAGCATATGGAGAGGAGAGAACGCGAGGGAAGGCCGCGGAGAGGAGAGGGAGCAAGACTGAGCAGGAGGATGGAAGATGCAGCGATGAAAAGCAGACAGCGAAAGGCGTTTGCAGATTCGTGGAGAACGCAGGCAGCAACAAAAGGTTGTGGGCCTTAAAAAAAATTCAAAAATTTTTTTGCAGTAGAGAAATTGAAAACCCAGGCAACAGACAGATAGTCAAAGAAGCGAAGAGAAATTTCGAGATTAAGATGTTATACTTTTGCTTAAGATTTACGAGTCAAACCCTTAGAAATTTAAATTATTTCCATATTTAAAAATTAAACAAAAAACCAACAAAAAAAAACTTGGATTGCAAAAATCCTGATAGAAGCCCTGCAAAAGTGATTTTGAGGCCAAATCTTACCCTTCGGGGCCTAGATTTGGCTTCAAATCAAACTTTACCTTCAGATCTGCAACATGTACCTGAAAACAAAAACACCCAGAACCCAGATATACAAAAAATAAATAAAACCCCAGAAACACAAGTCAGAAAACCCAAAAAAATTTACAGATCTATGCACAGGAATGGAACATCCATCAAATCTGAAGAGTGTGAGTCCAACTCCACTCCCATATCTAATAATCTAAGGCTCTTAATAGCTAGATTCACCAATTTTGCACATAAAAATTAAATTTTTTAATTTTTTAAGGAGGTGCTTAGCTCAAAACCCTTCATGCATCACCAATAAAAATCTTATGATAAGCACAGAATCAAATTAAGTTGGGCTCTTCAGAAAACACGGATCGAGAATTGGCTGGTCCAACTGAAAACTTCCCCGAATGCCTGATGATCTAAGAATCAAGATTTTCTTGCAAAACTCAAGCCAACCATCAAAATAGAGCGAGAAAATGATAATAAAATTCAGATAAATAGAGATACCTGCTATTACATCCAAAATTTATATTATCACTCAAACCCCAGTGACTGAGCAAAATACCTGTACTCAAATCACCCTTCACAAGCTATCGTCAATGGCTAAAAAAAATTACGCATGAAAATGACACATCTTACAATATTTCCATGATAAGTAACATCGGCGAAAATTAACCCCAAAGCCTTTCTTTATTATTAGGAAAAGATTACATAAGAGCTTTTCGCTTAGCACACAATTCAAAGGTCGGAGCAATTGATTGACGAATGACTTCCTATTTAAAGATAAATCCCCCAACGGCTAGTTCGAGTGATCCTCGTCAAAGCAATTTCGACCATTGATGAAGATTAAAATTTCTTTTAATCTCATTCATCAAAATATTTAAATACTTGGGAAAATTCGAATTTTTCAATTAAATGCATTTTAATTAATTCAAAAATTAATGTTTTGAATTAATTTCCCCAAAATTTTGACTTTTGACTTAACCCCAAAGATCAAAGGCTTAAAATTTATCAAAATAATTAATTTACCTTAGTCTCTAGATCTTTTAAAATTTAATTTTTAAGGACCGACGAATTTTGCCTTCGGAGAATTTAAATTTACCTAAAACCTAGAATTAATTAAATTTTTTGCTTAGGATTTTAATTCATTTTGGCTAGAAAATTTAATTAATTAACCTATGAGGGGATAAATTATTTTTCCGACCCTCAAGGCACTTTACATCATGATTTTCATATTTTTTTACATCTCAAGGGAAAAAACCCATTTGTAAAAGACCCTCACAAACTACCCATTTTTGCGACACAAATATATTTCAGCAGACCAAGCAATTTGTAATAAAATAACCTAACCAAATAGTTAAGATTATTCCCAAATCACTTTTATATAGACTTGATCTAGAACACTAGGACTCGCCTAAGATCTCAGTGACAATCCATTCTAGCTTTGGGATAAGACTGAAGGAAAACTCTGTCGACCATCCGAGAATGGATCGGTGGGACAAAACCTCACAAAATATAAATCGTCACCAGAAAAGTAGGTTTACCTAGGCACTTACATACACGACACGGATCTGCTGAGATTATTTACATTATACACATGCAGAAAGGGTTTACATAACATCTTGGATGTGAAACTGATGATGATAGTCGTACGACACGAACACATCGATCGGGCGCTATCCCTTTTGCCAAAAAGGGGGTGTACTGCTATGGCTCGTTGACACGTAGTGGTCAACATCTGGCTCTACTTGGGGACACGTTGTTGCACCAGAGGAATATGAGAACTAGAATTTGCATCCACGCAACACACAATATAACATAAGTAGCGTCCATCCAAAAATCATCATATAACGTTAAGCACAGAAAAGATATAAGCTCTTCATTTATTAACTATCCTAATAACATGAAAAACATCTACCTATAAAATACAATACTGAAATAAAAGGGTGTAGGGTTAGGAATACAACACAAAGGATGCCCCATGGCATCAGATGCATTCAATGTAGTGCATGTTGAGCATTTCTCTGCTTTCAGGCAAATCTGTTGGTTGTTTCTCGGATGTGCCATGTCCAATCTGTAGAAATTTCACCTGTAGAACAAACTGATACATGCAATGTCCTAAAGCATAATACTTGTTCTACTTCTACAAAAAAATTAAGCGGAAGCATAATCGAATTCATGAGCAACATCAAGTAAAAACATGCATAACTGATCAAGAGAAATAATCACACATAACACAAGGTATATCCAGGGAAAGCACCAGCATAAAACCCCAACCATGTATTATCAATCAAGTGGAAATCCTCTTCAACATACAAAAAGAATCAGCTCAATAGCTATCCTGCTCCCTCTGTACTCTGATGATCTTTAATCAGAAGAAGAAAATCATGGACTACCTAGGCCTCAATATATAGGCCACAAGTCCTCCAACTCCTATAATAAATCCTTCTCCATGCAAAGAATACTTACTAGAAATATCCAAGCATCTGATAGTACACTGTCCCACATCTGATCTCAACTGAGTCTCTGACAGAACTGACATGCAACAGTTATCCATGAGTGAATTCTCAGCTATCTAAAATAATAGTTGTCACATGCATGCAAGCATTAACAAACTATATTTTATTATTTTAACAACTTGTTAAAATAATCTAACTAGACTTGACTAGTTAGAACTAAGTCAACTGATTCTCTCATTATAGAACTCATACTTATTCCCTCAATCAATGGAGGAAACTAAGGATAAACTCCTGAATCAGTGGGACAACTCATGCGCATGCTCACAAAGACTTCAAATTTAAATTTCCTTAACTAATTAACTCAACTGAATTAATTAATTAGTATTTCCAACTGCTGTTAAGACCAAAATTAATTTTACTTCCTATAGATAGACTAGGGACTGCTATAAATAGGAAGGGACCCAGAAATGCTATTTTTAGAACTTTCTATTTTAGCAGTTTTTACCTCTCACCCAATGTGGCCAATGACCTCACTAGCCAAACTACTATTTTTAGACATGCTATTTTTAGCAGGTCTATTTTTAGCACATTCTAAATTTAACATTTCTTGTTGCACATTTTTCAACAAAATAATGGAGCCATTTCAGGAGCAAATTTGCATGCATATGTGAAGCCTCAACCTGCACTTCCCAAGACCTTCATCAAACCTTCGGAATAAGTTGTGAACAACAACAAGATTAGAACTAGTCTCATAAATGACAAGGATATGTCCTTTCCTATTCTGGAATATTCCAAGCTCGTCTAATTTTGCAACACTAGATTCCTTCACGATGATCCATCTTCACTTGCTCATGTTTCAAAATAGCGATAGATTGTCATATGCCAACATTATGATCATGTTGGCACATGAAAGATCAGTGTTTTGATCTTCACCATTTTGAACATTGTAGAAATAACACTCATCATTCAGACAAATGTTCTAAAAACAAAAATATTGCAAGATCCTTGGATGGATCACTTCTTGGCAACGATCTTCAACAACCAAGAAAATATACTGGTCATTATTCTCGACTATTGACTAGTCTTACAGGGAAGGTTTCTTCGTTTCTTCATTTTCTCACCTTGTATCTGATAGGGGTGGAATTGATGGTTAGTTACCAACTTCGGAGATTCATCATTCGAAGACTTATCGAGTGAGGTTGAGCCACAACCTAAACCTGAGCCAACTACCAGATCCTAGAGCCAGAGTCAACCATGGTCAGATTCAGAGTTGTATCTAAAGACAGATTCATGCTCCATGAACATGCTTTTTGGTTGGTGGCCTGCCTTAAATCACCACCTGCTAAATTTTTTTGTTTTTGCTACAGTCTGTGGTCATCTTCAAACCATTTTTAGGGAGAATTTCCAAAAGCAAAAGACTTCAACTTCTAGCCAAATTTGGAATTGTTCCAGGAACTACTTGATATTTAGTTCCATAGTTGATGGTTAGAAATAACAAGTAATAGTAATTATATTATAATACCTATAACAAGTAATAATTATTGTATTATAGGTAACCAAATATAGAGACTACTATAATATATATAGAAACAACTATCTTAGGAAAGAGATATTATTTCTATAATAATTACAATTTTATTTATAAATATCTATATCTCTATAAATTTTGGGTTTTTGAAATCTCAATTTTACATAATGTAAGAATTCTACATCCAATTTTAATGATAAAGAAATTCCATCTCCAAAAGTTTGATCCTTCTTGGTATAGTATCCTAGTTTTGATTGTTTGGATGTGTAGCATTAAATTGTAAATAAGTGCATATAATAATGAGAGTCAAGTTCCATAAAATAACCCCATCTGTAAATGAAGTAGACATCTTGTAAGAATTCCTAATACGACGCTCGGCTAATTCCTAACTAGTGGATTTCTATGTAAATATTTTCAATATATAGGTTTTCTATATGCCATGAGGTAAACTTTCCATGGCATACTCAGAATATCTAAATATCATTTCTAAAATTAATATAAAGGTCCAAGGCCAACTATGTAGAGCATAAGAGGGACTATCAGTTCGTTATAGCGGGTCCAAAGGATGAAAAATAATCCTAAGTTGCCCAAGTTCCCAACATTTACCTTCATATTTTACCATGTTCTTTACTTAAACTTTAAACATGAGTCATTGAATAAAGGAGGTGGTTTCCATGGAATTCCAACTTCCATATTTATGATAGCATTGGGGTTGAAAAACATGAGGAGTGTAAGAAACTACATCCCTATAAGTATTTGAACCTTGTGAAAATTTCAATAATTTTTTTTCCTCTGCATTCTCTTTATTCCAATTCAAATTGACTATTTTAATTGAATCATTCTATTCATACCTTTAATGATTTGATACTCTTACATTCGACTCACTATGATTCTCATTTGAACCTATAAATAATGAAGGAGAGTTGAAGAAGAAAAAATTGTGAACCTAAGAAGGGAGATGGAAGGTTGTAGAGGAGGACAAAGGCTAGGTTAATAGGAAATTATACCTCTCCCTATACATTTCTACTCATTGAGTGCTCAAGAAAAAAACTTAAAACTCTATTTAGTTTGTTTGAAGGAAAAAGAATGATTGGAATCTTTCTATACATATTAAAGACAAATGGAGGGAAGAATATTCTTGGGGGATTATTGAGTATAAGGCCAAGAAAAAAATTTATTGGTTATGTAGGTAAAAAAAAAATGGGACACCAAATTTGTAAAAGCAAACACATGGAAAATTATCTCATTTTTGAAATTATCCCATCTATAAAAGGTAGGTGAATTCTGTTACGAAAATAGAATCATTGAAGTTAAGAAGAAAGGGTAAATTATGTTTGTAGGTCATTTCCCAAGAGAGAGTGAAAGAAAAGAGAAGGAACCAAGTTAGTATAGAGAAGGTAACCCGTGATTAAATTATGTAAGTATTTATAAGTGTTAGAAAATCATAGTAGCTTATTTGAAATTAAGGCCAGACTTAAAGAGATGAATTTTTGATATAATGTTGAAAACCATGGACACTATAATAATGTAAACTTGAATATTTCATTAATAATAAAATTAGTGTTATTTATGAAAATTTCATTTTTCTTTATTAGTCAATTTGTGTGAGTTTTGTTTCTAATTTTAATAAAAGTCCAACCAAGGTTAGTGTTAATGTGGTATTAGAATTTTTTTGAGGGTTGCTTGTATGTGAAGATGAAAATTCCAGTTAAGGAGTGAATTGGGTTGAAGCATTCTAGGAGGAAATTATTTGGGAATTTGAGCATAGCCAACACAAAATATTCACAAAAAAAGTGCTCCATAAGAGAAAATATACTTGAAAGATCATATCATATTAATTTGTCTATCACATATAATGCAACTCTCATATTTGTTATAATACATGAGGCCCCTTTATATAACAATAGGTGACCATAACAAGATTTTCATTGTAGAAATTTGGTATAACCATCTCCATAACTATCTTCCAAAATATCTTAATTGATCTCATGATACTCTCATCCCTATTTTTTCTCTTTGCCTTCATTTTTTTGGTTCCACATAGATATTTGTTCATGATTCACATTATTAAATATCACAAGTATGAGTTGTTCTTTCATATCCTCATTTAATGAATACTTGTGATTCAATTGAGATTTATTAGATGTATTCATGTTAAATATTTCACACTTTACATCATCTTTTTATTCTCAATATAGAGTCGCATCTTGATTTATCATCAAATTATTATATTTTGCATGAGTTGTGTCATTATTTCATAAGTATATATACAAAAATTTGTTTGCATGAGTTGTGTCATTATTTCATAAGTATATATCTTAAGTCAATCATGTAGACTCTTCATCTTCATATCAAGGGTTTCTTTAGCTTACCCTTAAACATGTCATGATTTTTCTATGGGTTACCATCAACCACTTTATCATAATCCAATATTTCCCTATGATTACCCTTAACCATTACATAATTAATGGTTTTTCTCAGTTTATCATTAACCAATAAAATATGTTTTTGTATTACCATGAGCCTTTAAAAGATCAAATACTCGAGTTCGTAATTTATTTTACCCAAGGAATGAATCAAACATAAATTGATAGTTTTGAACTTTCCCTTAATGATACATAACTTTTTGAAGACCAACTAAATCATGGGCTTTTTATGTGGGCAATCTTTTGTGCATTAGATTATTTTATCTTGTAGAATCTTTTCAACACAAAAGTAACTTTCTACCATTCATGCATATCTCTCAACCCACAATTTACCCATATGTGATGTTCGAAAATTTATCTTTTCCAGCATGTGTCTAATCATTATTGGTAAAACCATAATTATTGCAAGCATGCAAGTTCCAACACTTATCTTGTACATGTCCAATTCTGCCACAATGACTACAATATTTCTCCCACTTTTGCACCTGATTCATTGCACTACTACTTGTATATGGCTTATATTCTATATATGTTTTTTCTTTTACAAATTTTATGTCTTTGTTGTTTGTTTGACTTATGTAACCAATATGTTTACTTCTTGGAATTATACATATCTTTATAAGCATATATATTCCTTGCCCATTTTTACCTAAACTTTTGTCATCAAAACCCATTTTTTCATGAGTTTGGAGCCAATTCCTTTCATATACCTTTCTATTTCATCATCTTCCACATTAGTTTCTTTTACAAAAGGATCAATGGGATCATAATTTTGAGTCGCATAACATGATAAAGTTACACATATATCATCTTCGTTGGCATCAACCAAATTACAATTGCCATATGTGCTAGCAAGCCTTTGAATCAAGCCATGTATGTCATAAATTGAATCACACATTATATTTTCCTTGTTTAATATTTTTAACTTCACTTTCCAATGCTAACTACAAATTCTACTTTCTCAACAAGTATTTCTCAAATGATTATATCATTTGAAATTTCTTATCATGACATTTTAAATGTGAAACACCCATTGATCCAATAGTTACTTTTAGTTCATTGTCTAGTGAATCCAAGAAATTATTGATAAATATCATTATCATATATTCTAAATTTTTAGTGAGTTCCTTATTGTTGAATTGTTAAATTTCTATAACCTATTTATATGTTGGATATAGTCTTTAGTATCTTTTTGAAATAGTTCAATTTCATGATTAGTTTTTTGTAACCATTTTTTCTCCTTTATCCATTATAAAGTGACAAATAATTCATACTCACTTTTCAAAGAATCAACACGACAATTATAATATGTTAGGTACAACCATTCATGCACCCCTCTTTTAAAAAAAACAATAATAAAAATTTCAACTACCATTGAAGATTCACCCAAATGTTCTATCACCTTTTAACACTTGAAACCTTGTCCTAAAAGGAGGACAACTACCACCAAAAACAAATATTTAATTATTTGTAATACAAAGAGTACATGGCACATGCACAATTACAAAAAAAACAACTACCACCAAAAACAAATATTTAATTATTTGTAATACAAAGAGTACATGGCACATGCACAATTACAAAAAAATATATTTTCAATATGAGTAAAGGGTAATGTGATCCCTCTTATGATTTGTGTCCCATATCATCATTTGAACAAATTTTCTAAAAGTCGCATGCTTTCTTCCTTATTCGATGTGCTATTCATTTTATTTAATAAAAAATAAAATTTACTTTTCAAACGTTGCATGTGAACAAATAGTTCAAACGAACAAATAGTTTTCCATGATTTGGTAGAAAGCCTCCTTTTCAATGGTTCTTGAAAATAGTTATTGGGCAAACTTATTTCACTTGTCACTTAGTCCAAAATAAAGACATTGCTCTCATGATTTATGCCATGAAAAAACATCGAATGATTTTGAATGTGGAGGGGACAACCATCTTCTATTCACATAATATTTGAAGTGATCTAAATTGAAACTCCATTAATGATTCATATTGTTTTAGGCTTCAAAACACAAAGCTCCAAATTTGTTTGAAATTATACAAAGCTCCAAATTTGTTTGAAATTATAAAAACATATGCAATTATACGAACTAAAGAATCCACAACACATATTGATCCAGTGGTGCCTTATAATGTCTAATTTTCCAAGGACAAAAGCAAATATACCATATATCCAAAAATGATTCCTACACTGTGAAAATATGCAGTGTATTCATGTTGCAATAATAAACCTTTTTGTATTACCATCCCCTACAAAATATCTATGAATATTTTGAAGCTCCAATTCTATAATTGTAGGGCTTATTCTTTGTTCTCTTACTTCTTATCAAATGGGTTTTGAACTTGTGACTTCATTTCGGTTTCGTAGTTGATGAACAAATTAAAATATTAAGTCATATAATTCTACATTAGTAACTTGTCACAATTTTGGAAACTTCACTTTTGTTAACCAAACATAATATGAATGGAGAAACATGAGGTTTACAATAAATAAGTTAATCTATACCCAAGGCTCAACCAAAGTATGAGATCAATAAATAAGCATTTTCAATGCTATGAACATCCAACCATTAAATGGAAATGAACATTGTTATAGTGTCTAAGATTTCCACCACTCAGTCCATGTAGAAGTGATATATAATGACACTCTCTAATGACATCCACATGAAGTAGGTCATGTGCACCACATAGCTCAATCCATAAATCAACTACGGCCATCTTCAAAAATTCTTTGTGGTTCAATTATTTCAGTACATCTATACTTGCATCTAAAATTGCAAGACTAATTCATTCTTCACCACATGATGCTCATAGTTTCTAATACTCCTCTTAAGGTTAGAAACATTCACGATAATTTCACTTCAATATTTCACCAATATTGTTCCACCTCCAAGCTCTTCAATAACATGTAACAAAATAACTTTAATTATAATAAAAATTACATATGGACTGAAACTTTTACAACTTTCCTATTGTAATTAAAGAATCATTTATAACCATAACTTAGATAACATACATTGAGAACTTAAGTATAGCCACCATAAAATATTCACGCACAAATTGCTCCATAAAAACACAAATGTAATTAGACTTCATGTTTATAGCTTCTACGTTCGCATATAGTATATCTTTGATATTCAAGAGAGTACATATGGGAGAAATTATAAAGATAATTCAAAAACGAAAAGTTGCAATATAACATAAATAATGATGTAACAAAAGGCCAGTTTTTCACATGGAGAAGGTGGATAGTTGAAGCTAAAAGAAAATATTACTAAACCAGTCACCATGGAGAGTCACAGATGGAAACTCTTACAGTTCATGGAGAGTCACATATGAAAACCCTTACAGGTCCTGAAAGCTTACACATATTTGGATTGGAAACGGTTTGAATTAAATATTCGTTTTGACCACAAATGACTAGGATGGGGATATTTAAATGTAATATCTACCTAACCTTGAAATCCAATCCAATATCTTGGTGTGATATGAAAGGAACGTTCACTTTCTCTTCCAACGAAATTTTGAATATATTTTGGAAAAACGAGAGAAAGATTTATTTGATGCAAATGAAACATTGAAAATGAAAGGAAAATCTAGGAGGTATAATATAATATAATATAATATATTTTATTTTATTTTATTTTCAAAGAGGAAGTTTTGAATTTTATATTAAAATAGAGGGTGTTAATTATATATTTAAAAGAGTCACAGGTAGCAATGTTATTATCTTTTGATCTATCACTACCTACTTTTTATTAAAAAATAATATATTATATCTTATATATATATATAGATATCTATCTTTAATTTTTTATATAATATAATTAATTTTTAATTGAAAAAACTATTTAATTTTATGAAAACCAATTTTTATGGAAAAAAGTATAATTTTTTTTAAAACTAAACATTCACGAATAGTCTATAAAAATGTTACATATGATCTTGACTTTAATCTTGATAATGATGATAATGGAGTTTATTAATATTTACAAATAGATAATTTTGTTAACTTAGTGTAACTATGAATTATTATCATTATTAAAGTCAAAGTTGAGATTACAAACACATCTCATTTACATTGTTGACAATGTTTTAATGGTAAAAATGAAGAATTATGAAATAGGGTCACGTGACAAAATGCCCTCTAAACATCTCATTTCTATTGCCTAGACATCAATTTATCGATTCCTATATAGCGCTTTGATTATCTTAACATCAAATCGACCAAATCCAATTAATATGAAGTGGTAGATTCCAATTAATTTAATGATCTTTAAGAAAATCATGAAAACAATGTTTCAGTGAGAGATTGATATAACAAACATTGATATAAGAATGCTTTTCCTAACCATGTAAGATAATTGTGCTCTTAAAAATGATATTATATTATTAAAAATCAAAATAGTCATTTATTTTGGAACCTACATTTTGATGCACTCTCACAGTGAAGATATTTCTCTTAGTCAATGTGAGAGTGTAGCATTGATATATCCAAATATCATGAGACCTTTTAGCTTTGGAAACCTTAATCATGTACCTTCACATTCTTTGGCATGAGAAATATGTGTTCAATCCCAACTTCCCCTGATTAAAAAAAAATGACATATAAATGGCATATGTGATAAATCATTCTTGGCCTCATTATTAAAAAATATGCTTTGACTTATTATTTCTCGATATAAAAAAAATTGTGGAACAATTCATAAATAAAAGCCTAATACAAATCGTGATTATTGATCCCAATGTTCCTTTGCTTGTTTCACTCTTTTTTCCCCTTCTGTATGCAATCTTTCTTTCCAATAGCCTCGGCATTTGTTGGTTTAAACCATCACAAAATGATATATAATTCATATGTAAACCATTCGTTGTGTGAAGTCACACAATGTTCCAATTTCAAAATAAACAACGACCATTAGAACAAGACATGTATTTCCACCTTTTTCTTATGGGAAAATTCATCAAGTGCATGGTTATGGGTAATCTGAGAAAACCCATGATGATGATGATGGAGGGGGGCTTGCAGGTACAAGTACAAGTATGTATATATAATGGTTGATTGAACCATGTACGTGAAAGACATCCTAGTAGACTAACAGTTGCAGTGATAGGCACCCATGCATTTTGGTGGATGGTTTTTCCTTTATATGGACGTCAACATGTTTTTTGATCATGTTTGTAAACAACAAGTTGGACCATAGCTAGACTTTGTTGATTGAGATTGAGATAAGTAGACAACTAGAATTTGCTGATTGAGGTTGAGATAAATAGTCATTAAGGGGGAGACCGAGGAAAATATAATTCCTACTTGCCTTATGTGTGATGCTTTCTAAGCAAAAAATTTGTTCCTATTCTTTAAGAGTTATTTAGTTCTACATGTAACTATATGTAACATTATTTGTTCAATATTATGCGTATGAATTTTTTGTGTGTTTTTTTTAATGCATAAATAGGTTAGCACCCTGAAAAACTATGGGGCACTCGAATTACATAGCTAAAACTTAAGTTTCAAAGAAATATTTGCCTAATTCCATGTAAAATTGACTCGAAAAGATGTTGAAAAAAGAGAAAAATAATGACCTTGAATAATTATATAAAAATGAAATAGAAAATAGAAAAATAAACATATATACTAATTTAAGTTAATGGGTCAAAGTCTAACCATTTTTTTTTTTGTTTTTCAAGTTCTCTGTGATCCTCCAGGCTTGACCTATGGCTTCAAGAGTTGCGACCCAATGATATCTAATCCATCAAAGTCACCCAGGGATCACACTCGGCTTGGGCGACAACAATCCTGAACTGAATGGATTTTTTAACATGTCTCTTCCCCTTAGCACAGGGCACGACCACTCCCCGTGAGGTTTGATCCTGGGTCGCCTTGCTAACGAGGCCCATCCTCAACTGATTGTGCTAGTGGGACTTGGTGTCTAACCATTTTAAGTTAAATAAAATCAATTAAAATGTATGTTTAAAAAGAGTTAAAAATAGAACACTTATGTTTTGACTTTTTTAATAATTTAAAAATATAATTTTTAATGTGATAGAAAATTTCTATTATTTAAATTGTATTGTCAAATGTATAAATAAATTAAACATTAAAAATGTACAAACTCAACTATTCAAAATTATAATTTCAACAAGGTTTCAAAATTACAATTTCAATAAGGTTACTAGATTTTGGTAAAATTTATTGGATAATTGATGAGGAAAAAACCATACTGAAGTGTTTTTATTGTGCTTAGCTTTATTGGGAAATCCATTGAATTGATATCATCAAATTCAAGAGGTTATGATTGAAAAAGACATCAAATTAGTTAAACAGTTGGATGATAAATGGATATATTTTTAAAGTAAAAAGGTACTCATAATTACAATGTTAAGATGAATAATTAGAATTTGTGAAAAACGCAAAATTATTGTGATTAAATCCTCCTCTATACCATCTTTGATTCTCAGTACATGTGGAGAATCCATAGGGCTCCTCATAGACAATGAAGAGAGGGATAGTTGGACTCAAGGATTATTTTGATTGCCAATTAGGATAACATTTGACAACGTGGAATAGAGGAATTGTATGTGGTGCAGAAAGGTTAAGTGTGACAGGATAAATTATTGGGAAAGAACATGGAATCAAGGATTTGCATGGCATCCTAGCACACATCTTGTTATCTCTTAGAGAAAACCCTAGTTGTAGGAAAAACTCTAAGGTAACCTCGAACTTCTTTGAGATTGAAAGTTGGCCCTTCAACCCGGGGAGGGATCTCCCCCTAAAACTCAACTACTCAAGGTCACAGTAGTAGAAGGTTTACAACTAAGTCCTATGGCTAGATTTATTTAAGAATGATCGAGTTTGGTTGGACTATGAGAAAATTCCAAAATTGGGCATGGAGTCTGACCCAATCAGGCTTACATAACAACAACTTTCAGTGAGAAAAAAAAAAAGAAAGGTAGTGCTAATTCCTTTGATACTTTAAGGAATTTGGAAGAAAAATGAAGGAAATGATTGCAATGGTTAAGTGAAAAATAATTCTTAAATGTCTGAAAAAACGAAACAGGAGCATAAACATACGACTCACAATTTTAAACACTCAGTATTTCAGACATGAGGAAAATATTAAACTAAGAAGACAGACAGGGAATCATAACACAAGAATTTCTGCAAACTTCTCATTAAGACTTCTTTCATTAAAATCTTATCAATAATATACAAAAGATGCTAATTTTTACAAAACATTTCCTACCATTTCTTCTTCTATAGTGTTTGCTTATATAGACAATACAATAACTAAAATAGGTTTGTAGCTCAAATTAATCACAGTAATCCAAAAATAGGAGAATAAATCTCTTAGGTACATGCATATGAAAATATCTTTTAAACATATCAAGTTTTCAAATCAAAACAACTTGCTAAAATATATGCTAAAAATGGGGCTAAGAAAACATATTATTGTTATGCCTTCGTCATTGTAGATCATGCTTTGTCATCCCTTCAAGAACGAACTTTTGTTGTAGCTCTTGTCTTCTCAGGTATCCCTCCTACAATTCACTCATAATTCCACTATCCATCTTTTAGCTGCTGGAACTGATGATTTTTTTGACGGGCTAATTGTCAGCATTTTTCTTTTAGCCAATTCTTCCAAAATGTGTTGACAATGAAAATGCCAGCACTTCTCTACAAAATGTGCTGACAATAAGAATATCAGTGCTCCTCTGCACCTTTCTATGCTTAAGCACTGGCAGGTGCTTCATCAAAATTTCACTCTGATAGTGAAAGATCAAAACCTAAAAAAGATGGCTACTAGCTTCTTAGCTGAGGGTACTGGCCGCTTCCAATAAAACGTCCACCTTATCCATCCTCTTCCTCTTGCTCTATCTAGTTTCCATGGGGATTTTCTTCTTGGTTGCCTTTATCCTTGAAATTTTTGAACCTGTAGCTTTCTCTTTGTTTATAATTAGGTCCTTTAGTGGAACATTGTCCATGTCTATGACTTCTTTAGCAAGGTCAGGATTTTGTTTCATTTTTATGTTCAATATCAACTTTTTTAAGGGCCTGGTGTGAGGTTTTTTACCTCCTTTAAGCATCTCAAAGAGTGAGGGTTCTTTCTCAGCTGAAAGTTCTTCATCATGGGATTCAGATTCAACCCTCTTTCCTTTAGTTTTCTCTGGTAGTTGGCTTCCTGCAGGGGAACCTTCACTAGGTGGATTTTTAGCATGAGGGGAATTCATAGTAGGAGGAAAATTCACAATAGGAGGGTTTGCAATAGAATTTACTTTTCTAAGCCTATCATTTCTTCTAGAATAAAACTTGGAAATTTTAGGAGCATGAGGTGATTGCTTGCCTTCTTTCTTTCGACTTCTATTTTGCACAGTGGGGTCACCCTAAGAGGAGGTTCCTACCTAAGGGTTCTTGATTTGTTTGGTACCCTTTTTCCTTTCTCATTTAGACTTTGGGGGCTAGGGTTGAAATCCTCCCCAGAATAAAAAATGATTCCATGTTCTTCCAGCCTTTGATAGCTGGTTTTCAATTAATCATTTAATTAAAGCCTTATGATAAATGGTGTTGAGATGAGTTTCTTCTAGCTTGAACCCGATCAGGCATATGTTTAAGACTTTATAATAAAAAATAACATGCATTCGTTCTCAATTGTCATGCTATATGAGCCAAGAAATGAAAGTGATATAGGTTTACCCAGTTATAGCGACCTTCACATGTGAAATATGACTAGGTAATTCACAACATCCCATCCCATTTTTCTTCCAACCAAGACCTTTGCACCTCTACTTTCCAATTCATTTCTTTGATTTCAACGTTGAGGAAGAAAGGCATGTCAATCCCAGCTAAGACATAGCTCCTAGAGGCCCTTTCTCCATATGTAGGCAAAGTTGTGACCTCTAAAATCAAGTCCTATGTCACCTGGAATGAAATCCCTCCAACCTCCACACGATGACCATCAAAACGATAAGAAAATTATCGTGCAACCTCATCGTGGAAGTCAGTGTATCATTTGAAAACTTCCTCCCATCTAGCTTGTTGAAACTATTGCTGAATGTCCATGTAAATCTCAAGAATATTGGGTTCCTTTGGTTTAGTTTTGTTTAACCTCCCACTTTTCCCCATTGTCTTTACGTCTGGCGATCATGCAAAAGAAAGGATCAGGATTCCATCTTGGATCTCTACCAAGTAAATTCAACCAAAAGGGTATCCAATGATTTAAGTTAACAAAAATCAAAATTGAAACAGTTAAATTACCATATGGGAAAACAATGACGTTTCAGGAATGTGTTAAATAATTGATTGGTGGGTAAAACAAACATTTAACCCTTCAATGATTGAAAAGTAACTACATACCTCTCTAGTGGCAGAAAACACCCTTTCAAAATGTACCTTTCACATTTCGGATTTATCATAGCATGACTGGGTAATCATTATTTCATTGCTGACGTGGAACAGGTTAGTGCATTTCAAAAGTTGAAATTGAAATTTTAAGTTTAGATGTTGATACTCCAGTTAGCAACAAATACCTATTGAGTCCCAAACCTGCACTTCCCTATATACCCTTTCAGCCTTCTTTTTCCATTTACTTCATCCACCTAGCTGTCAAATCATTGCATATTAGTCTAAAAAGAGCTTATGGAATGGTTTGCTAACTATGTTTATGACTGTTGTTTGATTTAGATTTTTTGTTCAAACAGTTGCGGAAACTTGTCACTTTCCACAGCCAGCCCAAGTTTCCGCAGCCATTTTGTCAAAAGCTATGCTACAGGTGTCCAATATAGAAACCGGCCACATGGGCAGGATGCAGGTGACGTGTACATGGAGTGTGTCCCCTCAGATCAGCCAAATCACTCATAAACGGTCATGGTCAACGACGGTCAAAGGAAGGGCCAAATGAGGAATTTTGCGGTGGCACGGCTCTGTTTTGGCCACGTGAAGGATTGCGTGGCATGATCCTTCATTTCTGGAGGTACTGGCACAACTATCGATCAGACTGTGAGCCGAATCAAGCAGCCACCACTCCGTGGATTCAACTTCCGTAATGACCATCACGCTAAATCTCTGGCCGTGGAGATTTACGTGTCTCTTGGCAGCATAAAATCTAGGAATTAGTTACTAGCATTTTCACTTATAAATAACGCGTTGATATACGTTGGATAGTTAGTGTTTAAGATGTAATTTTGAATGTTGTTTCAGCCCACTGTATTGTACTTTCCTTTGCTTTATTACTGCAATTCAATATATGAGAAGACAACATTCTTGAATCCAATTTGTGACTAAGTAGTTGGCTGGTTGAGGTGATAGAGGGCCCCTGTACACCAAAGCTTTGTATTGTTTCTTACTTGCTTTTGTTTACTTTTTTTTGTAGTCATTACTTGTATATATTTTATGCTGTTATGATGTTCATCACTATCCATATTTCCTTCATGTTTTGTTCATAACTGTTAGTTGATCAGTGTTTCTTTTACAGGTTTTTGTAGGCAGCCTGGGCAAATTTACATATTTTTGATAGCTACTGACATAAGATCATCTTGTCCTTTTTGCTGATTTTCATTTACTAAGTTTAATTCTAGCATTGTCATTTCTTTCAAGTTTTGTTTTGCTTAATTACTTTTCTGCCATTTAGACATCATATTACTTACCTGTTTATGATTTCCTTTCTATAGCCAAGCGACTCAATTAGTAAGGAATCATAATATTACTTGTTGTAGTATGATTTAGTTTGCTTTCCTGCAAGTTAGAGATTGAATTACTTATGTTATTTTCAAGAGTTGAAATATGAATGAGTAGTTAAATCTTAGTTTCCTTTTATGCAATTTACTTTCTTGCAGTTTAAATATCATAATACTCGGCTTTTTTATGATTACTTCCTATAGACGGACTGAGTCGAAAGGTGAAGGGTCAAAGTATGGGTTAAAGTACTGTGATTTAGTTTTCTTTGCTTTTAGTCTTTGAGTTACTTTAAGTTCAGTTTTTATTTTCTTTTTCATACAGCAATAAGGATACTGGGCCATTGTCATTAGTTCATTGTTTTGGTACATTAACTTCTTTTGAGAATTGATTTCATTTTAGTCAGTTTGGAAACTTTCTTATTGAGAACTTTTAAGTTTGGAAAATCATTGTAGAAATCACCATTACCATTCACACTTAATTTTCAATTTCTCCATCTCACACTAGGGAATCCACAGAAGATAAACCCAAAACAAACTAAAAACTCAAAAATGACAAAAGACTAAGACAAAGGTTATCTTGCACATACAGTGCACTTCACTTCATCAGTTTACGACTCCCTGATTGACATTTTAAATAGCAATTTAGGACATACTAAATTGACCAAACATTTTGGCGCCGTTGCCGGGGAAGTGAAACTAGGTAGCTAATTTCTTAAAAAAATATAAATAAATAAATAAATTCAAGGAAGGAAAATTGATAACCTCTTAGAGTATGCTCTCCTCTTGCACGTAATGTGACCTGGAGGATCGGAAAAGAGAAAGTCATTGGTTTAATAGTTTCTTGAGTATGCTCTCTTCTTGCACCTGGAGTGACTTGGAAGATCAGAAAGAGAATTATTAGCCCGACTTGAAGAAAAACAAAAAAAAAATGACATGCATAGAGCAAGAGATTCTAGGGGAAGGTTTTTAGCTAGAGAAAAGAGTTCGACTTTTGCAACTCCATTTACTTCAAGGAATAGACAAGAGACACATCCATCATCTCCAACTCATACTCCTAGCCTTAGGATTCCTGGAGTTCAAGAGGCAGTAGTTGAATTAGGAGACTCTCCCACACCATCCATCAAATCTGAATTAGGAAAAGATCCTTTATTTCCTTCTACAAGGAGACACATTGTAATTGAAGAAGTAGAATCACCTGAGGAAGAAGAGGGAGAAATTCCTCCTCATTCACCATTAGTAGAGGAACCAGAGGACTCTAAAATCTCTGAGGAAGCTATCATGACAGAGGAGGTAGTTAACGGATTTGGTAGAGGTAGAGGTAGAGGAGGGGGAGGAGGAAACAATGGAGGAGGTAGAGGTAACAATGGGGGAAATATGGATGGAGATAACTCATTCGGATTTCCTATAGTCGATGAGGATTCTCGAGCACAATGAAAAATATTTCACCATTTGTCCTCCCAAACTTTCATGGGTTAAGAAATGAGGATCCTGAAACATTTCTATTGAATTTGAGGTCGTGTGTCGAACTTATGATTATCTGGAAGACTCTCAAAAACTCAAACTGTTTCCTTCAACATTGAAAGGAGTTGCTTTGAAATGGTTCATGGGATTACTCACCCAATCCATTAAGACTTGGAATGATATGAAACAAACATTTTTGGATAGATACCTGGACTATTGCATGCCCACCAATCATAAAGACGAGGTATTCAAAATGGTACAAAAAGAGGATGAAAACTTGGAGGATCTACTTGAAAGATTTCAGTATAACCTCAAAAGAGCAAAAATGAGTAACCTCAATGAAGAAACCTTGAAAGCCCTTCTATTAAAAGCCATTAGAGATGAATGGATAGATATTTTGAACATGATGGGAAAAGGACATATATCTCAACGTCCACTTCATGATATAGCAGAGCTATGTGTCCATCTCTCAAGGGGAAAATAAAAAACTTGGAAAGGACCTAGAGATCCTTCTCTCATTAGAGCAAACAAATCTGCAACTAGATCAGTAAGTAGGGCTGAGATTGGCAATATGCTTGATGAATTCAAAACTGATATCTTAGGGAGTCTGAGTGAGCAACTAGACACTCTTAAGATACACAATAAGCAGAAAGCAGAAGCTGAAGCTTTGGCCATCTTTTTCCCAAAATGTAGAAAGAAACATGCTCTAAGGGAATGTCCCTTGGATGCAAAAGTTGTAGAAACATGTGTGATTTGTTTAGAGAATCAGGAGACCAAGGATTGTCCTTCAATTCCTGGGCTCAAAGCTGTCTTTCAATAAGATCCAAATACAATTGAGTCTCTTTGTTTGTTGCAAGGAGACCTTGGCAGGGGCAACACAACCAAGGGTTTAACAACTCTATGAACTTTCAAACCCCACCAAATTGGAATCCTTGGCAACAACCTTGGCCCCAACCACAAAATCCATTTCAATCATGGGTACAAGGCATGCAAAATCCTTATGGGAGATTTGCTCAGTTTTATCAATATCCTCCATATTTTCAAAACCAACAAGCTCCACAACTTCCAAATCAAAATCCACAACTATCATTTCCATTTCCACAACAACAACAACCTTCTCAACAGAATCCAAATTCTCAGATCTTGCTTCCGTTCCAACAGAAGCCAAATCAACTTCCTTCCCAGCCATTGCCAAACCCCAATAATAAAAATCCTCAAAATGCTTACATAATAGAAGGTCAACAATTTCCTACCTATATGATTGTTCCTCTCAATGATGTACAACTCAAATCTGGTAGAGTTTTAGATAAACCTTCTATAAATGCCCAAAAGCAAAGCATTTCTGAGGAAGATTCTCTTAAAGCCAATATAGGTTCTGAAGCATCTCTTCAAAACCCAAGCACTCAGAAAGAAAAAGAAAAAGAGTTAACCCCCACAACTCCTATAGTTGAGCAACCTGCATCTTCATCCACACCTCCTTTTCCTGAAATATTACAAATTGAGAAAGGGGTGGAAAAACAAATCTTGTTGCCGGACTATGATTTTCTAGATGAATTGAAGAATGTCCGTATCAAGATTCCCTTGTTAACAAGCCATAGAAGTTCATATTTGGCAAACAATAAAGGAGTTTGATCTTAAAAAGACCAGGAAGGAAACCTAGAGATACCAGAAGAATCCAACCTGGTAGGAAAAATTGCAGATATCATGATGGGAAAAATTACTATGCAGAAGTATGTAGATCCCGGTAGTCCAATTGTCAAAACACATATCAATGGGGTAGAAATTCCAGATACTTTGATTGATTTAGGGGCTACTACCAACATTATGAGTAGACAGACTATGGAATAGTTGAAACTTCCTAATCTTCTTTTTACACCTACTTTACTGCAACTTGCAGATCGACCAATTATCAAACCAGATGGTGTATTAGAAGAAATTTCGGTCTCCTTAGACTCTTGGGAATATCCAGTAGATTTCCTGATTTTAACTCCCAAGAGTAATTTAGGAGGACACCCTCTCATCTTAGGAAGACCTTGGCTAGCCACAGTTGATGCCTTTATCAGTTGTAAGTCTGGGGATATGTATATTTTTGATGGTAATTCGACAAAGAAATTAAATCTGTATCCTCCACCAAAAGCAATTACAGAAATAGGAGATAATGAGTGGGTTGATGATGAGGATGCTATACAACCTGTCTTTACCATTTCTGAAGTCAGTGAAGATAGTCAAATTCTGAAACATTAAAAAACTTTCAAACATCTTCAGAGTATGACCACACACAATTTCAGTTAGATTCTGACATTGAGTATCTATCATCTAGACAAATGTCTCTTTTCTCTATGGAAGAGTTTGGGAGTTCCGCCATTGAGATCTTTCTAGGAAAAACATTGAATATCAACAAAAATTTGGAAAAATCACAACAAGAAGAGCTAACCAAAATCTTGCAAAAGCATTCTACTGCATTTGCATGGGAGTATACCGATATGAAAGGTATTGATCCTAAGACTTCCATTCATCACATCTACATTGAGGAAAACAGTATACCAATAAGGCAACCTCAAAGAAGGATGAATCCAAACCTTAGGGAGATAGTGAAAGAAGAGCTCCAAAATTTACTTAATGTGAACTTCATTTATCCAATTTTAGATAGCCGATGGGTTTCTCCTTTGGTTATAGTACCTAAAAAGAATGGTAAATGGAGGGTTTGCATTGATTAAAGGGAATTGAACAAAACAACTTTGAAATATCACTTTCCTTTACCCTTTATTGATCAAGTATTAGATACTTTAGCAGGCAAAAAGTATTTCTCATTTTTGGATGGTTTTAGTGGTTACAATCAGACTCAGGTAGCACCTGAAGATCAGGACAAGACCACATTTACCTGCCCATGGGGAACTTTGATTACCGAGTACTTCCCTTTGGATTATGTAACGCACCCGCAACATTCCAAAGGGCAGTACTAGGAATCTTTTCTGATCTAATTCATGATTGTGTAGAGGTTTACATGGATGAGTTTACAGTTTATGGTGATTCATTTGAAGAGGCATTAGAGAATTTGGAAAAGGTTCTTATAAGGTGTAAGGATACAAACCTTTCATTAAGTCATGAGAAATGCTTTATGATGTTTACTGAAGCGATTGTTTTAGGACATCATATTTCAGGGGATGGGATTAAAGTTGATAGATCAAAAGTTGAAGTCATCTCCAAGTTGCCTATTCCAAATTGTCAAAAAGATGTTAGAAGTTTTCTTGGGTTTACTGGGTATTATAGAATATTTATTGAAAACTTCACCAAAATAGAATCTCCACTCTTCAAATACTTACAAAAGACTGTGAATTCAAATGGGATCCTAATTTTCAATCTGCATTTGAAGCTTTGAAAACAAGAATATCTGAAGCACCCATTTTGAGAGGGCCAAATTGGAAACTTCCTTTCCATACTTCTACAGATGCTTCAGATACAGCTCTTGGAGCAGTGTTGGGTCAAAAGGATTTAGTCCCTTAGGCCATTTACTACACCAGTAAAAATTTGACTCCCACAGAGTTAAATTATACTGTGACTGAGAAAGAGTTCTTAGTTGTTGTTCATGCAATCAATAAGTTTAGACATTATATAACAGGCTACGAAACTTTTGTCCATACTGATCATTCTGCCATTAGATATCTCGTGAACAAACATGTTACCAATGGCAGAGTCACAAGATGGCTGTTACTTTTACAAGAATTCAATATTACTGTGTTAGATAGACCAGGGAAACAAAATACAGTAGCTAATTTCTTGTCTAGAATCCAAAATACTAACAAAGATTCTCCTGTAGAGGATAAGTTTCCAGATGAATATTTGTTTTCAGTAACTACTAAGGCTCCTTGGTATGCAGATATTGCTAACTATTTGGCTACAGGGAAGCTACCTCCACACTTATTTCCTAATGAAAAAAGGAAAATTATTCAGGAGAGTTCACATTATTCATGGATTTCTAATTAATTGTTTAAAACAGGGCTAGATTGTGTGATCAGGAGATGTGTTCGGGAAGATGTAATGCCTGACATCCTCAAGGCATGTCATGATGAACCTTGCAGCGGACACTTTGTTGACAAGAGGACGGCCTATAAAATCCTTTCTTTAGGATATTATTGGCCTTCTCTCTTTAAAGATGCAAAACAATATGTCAGAAGATGTGACAGCTGCCAGAGAGTTGGGAGACCGACTCTTTCAAATGAAATGCCATTACAACCACAGGTACTCATCGAACCCTTTGAAAAATGGGCTTTAGATTTCATTGGACCAATTAATCCACCATCTAGACAAAAGAAATATATATTGGTTTGCATTGATTATGTCACTAAATGGGTAGAAGCCAAGGCATTGCCTTCTGCCACTGAAAATTCAGTTGTTCAATTTCTTTTTGAGGATATTTTTAGTCATTTTGGTGTTCCAAGAGAAATTGTGACAGATCAGGGAAGTTAATTTACATCTAACTTGATGGAGAAGCTGATGGAAGAATATAAAATCAAGAATAAAGATCTAATCCTTACCATCCTCAAGCAAATGGTCAAGTGAAATCTACAAATAAAGTTCTTGAGAGCATCATCACCAAGACTGTTCATCTCCATAGAAGAGATTGGGCAGAAAGGCTTCCTGAAGCCTTATGTGCCTACAGAACTACATGGAGGAACACAACAGGACATTCTCCCTATGAACTTGTTTATGGGAAAGAAGTACTGCTCCCCATTGAGTTTCAAGTCAAGACCTTCAAGATGGTAGTTTAGTTGGGGATGAATCTATCAGAAGCCCAAAAGCACAAAACGGAACAGTTGAATGAGCTAGATGAGATCAGACAAGATGCAATCCTAAGAACTGATATAGTTCAACATCAAAGAGCTAAGTGGCATGACAGATATATTAAAGAGAGAAAGTTTCAAGAAGGAGATTGGGCCTTACTGTTTGCTTCCAAGTTTAAAGACTTCAAAGGAAAGTTTCAGACTCATTGGCTTGGGCCATATGAGATTGATAAAGTCTTTGAAAATGGAGCGGTAAGAATCAAGACCATTGATGAATCTCAGACTCCTCTTATTGTGAATGGCCACAGATTGAAAGTTTATCATAAGCCACTTTCCAGAGAAGAGTTTGTCAAAATCTTCCAAGAGAATTCTGCAATAAGGCTGGTGGAGAAGAATCCTCCTCCCCCATCAGCCTGATCTTGGTTTCTTGTGGTTTCTACGAAAAAAAAGAAAAAATAAAAAAATGTATAAGCCTGAAAACCAATCATGGATTGGCAGTCTTATACAGAAAATATGGAGTGAAAATCAGGGGCACCTGACACTCCATATTTTCCAAAAAAAAATCTCCTCTCATGTTCTTTCCATCTTCATTCCATCTCACCCACTCATTCCACTTCCATTTCATTTTCATCATCATTCTCACTCCATTCTCATTCCATTTTCATTCCATTCCATTTCATCAATAAAGTCCCCTTTTCAGGACTATTTTCATTCAGCTATTTTCCTCTAAACTATCTTTGTGCAGATCAGGGGGTGTTGTTTCAGTTTCCGCAGCTGGCCACCGTTTCCGCAGCTGGAACCTGTTTCCGCAGCTAGAAATGATTTCCGCAGCCAGCATCACTCCGTTTTCAAAATAAAATCAACTGTTAGTGCCAAAAGCATGCAATGCAGGTGTGCGTGAGCTAAGGACATGGGGCATCATCAAAATATCAAAAAGGAGCAACTGGTTACAAATTTTAAGCAAAGAATGACAAGTGTCCAAAGGTATGATCAAAACTCTCTATCAAACAACACTTCAAGTCATCATTATGTATAGTTATTAACCCATGATCGGTTCTTCTATGTGCAATGATTTAATTAACCACCCACTACCATTCCTATCCCGCAATACCATTCCATACACCTCACATTCACTCTCCCTAACGGTCTTATGATTACCCGAGTTCAAACTCAAAAATGACTATACTTCTATTTATGACTCGTACTCCTAAGACGTGACCTCTTGTATTACGGCTCTTACAAGCCATAATTCCCACAACCGTCTACTTGAGACGTGTAAACCTCACATACAGTCACCTAAAACTCGGGAAAATCAAGTCGTTACTCCACTCATACCATAATAATCCCCGCATATACTCATGTTCATTTCATAAGTTCGATCGCGGTCACCCCTGCTCACTTGTTGTTCTTCCTGTGATCCAGGCATTCCCTCTGTTTCCAACTGCAGTCCATACGTTTTGCTTGATGCTTTGCCTACAGCCACTGCAGCCGTTCTAAAACCCCGATTACAACTACTTTAGTCTCTCCTAAAAACTCTGTCACAGAGCTATTCTTCCTTAACTCTCATACATAGATAAAAAAACCCTCAGTGAATTTAAGGCCGAGAATGGGAAAACTGCTGAGAGCCGAGCCGGAAGGATCAAATTACTTGGAAGGTTATCCCCAAGTCAAGGAGTTATTAAAGAAATCCAAATGGCTCCGGTTTATTCAAAAATTCAAAGGGTATAATAAGGAAGTGACTAAAACCTTTGCAAGGTCCTTTAACGGACAGACAGTAGAGGTGGGAGACCTAAAGTTTGCGGTGACTGAGGCCACAATAGCAGCAACTACAGGCCTACCTCAAGACGCAGAAATATGGTTCAAAAATAGGAGCATAGATGACCACATCTGGAGAACGATGTTGCGCAATCAAGGTATGGATACCACAGTTTTCACCCGAGGTATCCCTATGCATGTCTTGAAAGAAGAATGGTCTGGTTTATTGTTGGTTATACAGAAATTGATTACATGTGAGGGCCGTTTTGGCTCTATGTACATGTACCATGTGAGGTTAATGATGAATTTTATAGATGGACATGTTCTTAATTTACCACATTTTCTACTAGCAAGTTTAAAGAAAATGAGTGTTACGGTTCAAAAGCATGTAGGAAACATTGAGCCACATCTCTATCATCACGGGCTCATAAGAATTCTGATTGAGGAGCAGTTAAAGAAATCTAAGGATACTTTGGATCAATTTCTAACAAGGAACTACTTCCAAGAGCCAGCCGAAGCCTCTGGAAGTAGAACATCGAAAATCCCAAGAAAAAGTAGGAGGAGGGATAAAAATGCTACAGCCCAAGACTCCCCTCTTAAAGAAATTGAAGGGACTGCCCAAAAAGAGGAAGAAGACCAGCCCAAGAATAAGAAACAAAAGAAAGAGAAGGGCAAAGTAATCACTCAAGAAATCTCTCCATCACCTGAAAAATCCTTGGAAGAGGACTGCGAGCCTCTGTCAGAAAGGCTAGTGGATCTTTAAGTTGTTGCATTGGCTAAGAAACAGAAGAAAGGGAAACAAAGTCCAGAAAAGACAGTTGTGAGTTCATCCTTGAGAAGAAGCTCTCGGTTGAAAGGAAAATGGAAGAAAACAAAGGGAGATCAGTCCCACATTATTGACTTAAGTGAAGAAATACTTGAGAAATCACCAGAACATCCAAGCCTTGACATAAGCCCTCCACGAGAGGAAAGTCCTTTTCGGCAAGAAGGAGCAGGCAGT
>APFE030432051.1:329020-339625 GCA_000404065.3 Pinus taeda | reverse complement strand
TCCTAGACCAGGAAATTCATTTTCTATCTGGTTCACTCCCAAAGTAAGGGGAAGATCATTGCCACATAGATGACCCCCGCAAATTTTTCCTCCATGCAGCAGTAGCAGCAGATGGATACGATCATGAAAGTAGGCAGGAACAACTTCTCCTCACCCACAGGGGTACCACACAAGTTTCAGGTGGGAAACAAAGTCTAATTGCATCGGCAAAAAGAATGCCTTACTAGAACCCATCAAAGGCTCAGACCACTTCGACATGGTCCTTACACCATTACCAAGGCTGTGGGAAACAATGATTTGGAGCACAACATTCCCCCATTCCTTCGCTTGCACCAAATATTCAATGTGTACTACCCTTGACCATGCTTCCCACCATTACTGGACAGATCCGAGATTGTAGAACAACTCACAAGGGACCAAGTTCAACAAATGGAGGAACTCAACACAATGGAGACCATTGCTTCCTAAGGGGGGTGGAATGATCCAGGTGGATGTTGGTGACTACCCACCTATCCCACTTGGACCCCCACAACTGTCTCTTTCAGTTTTTCAATTTCTATAATTGTAGCACAATTTACTATTTTTAGCAGTTTTTCGGGTCCTGAACTCCGAGAGCTGTTTTGAGGCCCTAAACGACATTTTTTGGGAAATCTGGGAGCAACATGGGTCATTGGGTTTATGACCCATGTTGCTCCTCCTAAAGTTTTAGTCCTCAGATAGATATTTCTAACAAACAGATATCATATGCCAAAGTTACGACCTCGGGAAGTTGATGTACCAATTTACCCAAACGGGGCCCACAGTTTGGCGCTTCATCTCCTAGCGTTAGGTTTTTTGATGCTTAGGGTTTTCCATTGTTTCTCAACAATAAATAGGCCTTCAAGGCTCATTGTAACATAGTTCAGAGGCATGTAGCTGCCACATCTCTTCTCAGAGATAAGCTACCATCACCTTAGCTAGTTTATTTCCATTTCTGTTTGTAAGCATATTTCAGTATTTTACAGTAACGAAATGAAGTATTATTTCTGCTACATCTCTATGTATATGGTTATTTTTGTACTTGGTTATGTTCCTGTTTAAATCCGGATCAGTGGTATCAAAGTGGTCTTCTCTTTCTCTATTTTTCTTTGCATGTCCCCAATGAGGTCAGGATATAAGGACTTAGGGATTGAACTGGTCGAACCTTTGCAAGACCAGCCTCACAAATCCCGACGACCTCCCATGGCAGATGAAAAGAAAGACGAGGGGGCAGGAGATCCTATCAAAATCTTGCTCAAATAATCCCTTGAGCAACAAAAGAATGTGATGATGGACAACTTTGCCTACATCCCTCAGCGGCTACCCAGAGGCGATGCATCGGCTTCCAACAGCTACTTTGGAAACGCCACACCCTTTAAGGTACAAGTTAATTTTGAAGTCCCCATCTTTGAGGGTCAAATAGACACAAATACCGTAGATAAATGGTTAAATCTGCTAGAGGGTTATTTTTCTATTCATTATTTTTCCAGTCGGGAAAAGATTATTTTTGCTCTCCTTAAAGAAGCGCCCCACGTCAAGGACTAGTGGGAAACCTACTGCGAGCCGAAGGATGAAAGTACATGCTCACTATTTTTAGTTGCACCCACTTGGAATTCCTTTCGGGATGCCATCAAGGAGCAGTACTACCCTGTCAAAAGCTATGAGGACAAATACATAAAGTGGACCTCGCTGCGGCAGGGAAGGGACCAAGATGTGCCGGAGTTCACAAAATTTTTTCATACCCTTTGCACACAGTTGGGTATCAAAGATTCTGAGTTGCATCTGGTACTCAAATATCACAGCTGCCTACACAGGTACATCCATGAAGAGATGGTGTTCCTAAACATATCCTTGCTTGGCACGATGTATTGATACGCTGTCAAAATCAAGCAGAAGTTTAAATAGAAGAAGCGGGACTTTGGATCTGTGAATCCAAAGCAAGAGAAAGGCTTCCCCAAATAGCAAAACCAAGGAAAAAGCCAAGACGAGGCAACCCAAGATAACCCGTCGAAGCCACAAGAAAATAACAACACCACAAAGTCAAAGAAGGACACAAGAAAGTGGTGTGAGTTCCATAAGAGCCCCACTCACAACGCAAGTGAGTGTCAGACCAAGCAGTCACTGGTGGCCGAGTTGAAGGCTTCAAAATCAGATGCATGTTCCAACCCTGAATCAGAACCCAACAAGGGGAATGGCAAAGGGAAGAAGATCATTAATGCGAAGCCTAGCGCCATTATTTCCACCGCCAAGATCCAGAAGAATGAGCCCAGAGATCCAGAGGAGGGGGAGCATCTTTTCCACTGACAGATGTGGGTGAAGGGTTCACCACTGCAGTTCATTGTCGATAGTGACAGCCAAAAGAACCTCATTTCAGCAGAGGTCATGAAGTGGTTGGGCCTACTGACTACTGCACACCCACAACTGTATAGTATTGGGTGGCTTCACAAAGGACGATATCTTCGAGTCCACCAACAATGTCACCTTCCCTACAACATCAAACCCTTCATAGATGAGGTATTGTGTGATGTTTCACCTCTGGATGTTTGTGATGTATTATTAGGCCAACCATACTTGTGGAGGTGACATGCTATGCATGAGTCAAGGCCTCGTGCTGTTATTATTTCTTTGTGTAATTCATTATACAAGATATCGAAAGTAGCCCCAACTATGATGACCTCTTTGATCACTGCTAAGAAAGACAACAAGCTCATCTCCCCTACCAGGAAATTCATTTTCTGTTTGGCTCGCTCCCAAAGTAAGGGGAAGGTAGTCGGCACATCCATGACCCCCGTGAAGTGTTCCTCCACACAACAACAACAACAGATGGATACGGTCATGAAAGTAGACAGGAACAACTTCTCCCCACCCACAAGCGTACCACACAAGTTTCAGGTGGGCAACAAAGTTTGGTTGCATCGACAGAAAGAATGCCTTAGAAGAACCCATAAGAGGTTCAGACCACTTCGACATGGTCCTTACACCATTACCAAGGCTGTGGGAAACAATGCTTTGGAGCACAACATTCCCCCATTCCTTCGCTTGCACCAAGTATTCAATGTGTACCACCCTTGACCATGCTTCCCACCATTACTGGACACATTCAAGATTGCAGAACAACTCACCAGGGACCAAGTTCAATAGATGGAGGAACTCGACACAATGGGGACCATTGCTTCCTAAGGGGGGAGGAATGATCCAGGTGGATGTTGGTGGCCACCCACCTATCCCACTTGGACCCCCACAACTGTCTCTTTCAGTTTTTCAATTTTCGTAATTGTAGCACAATTTACTATTTTTAGTAGTTTTTCACGTCCTGAACTTCCGGAGCTGTTTTGAGGCCCTAAACGACGTTTTTTGGGAAATTTGGGAGCAACATAGGCCTTTGACCTTTATTTCTCCTCCCAAAGTTATAGTCCTTGGATAGATCTTTCTAACGAGCTATTGTGCACGTCAAATGGATATCATATGCCAAAGTTACGACCCCGGGAAGTTGATGTACCAATTTACCCAAACGGGGCCCACAATTTGGCGCTTCATCTCTTAGGGTTAGGTTTTCAGATGTTTAGGGTTTTCCATTGTTTCTCAACAATAAATAGGCCTTTGAGCCTCATTGTAACACAATTCAGAGGCATGTAGCCGCCACATCTCTTCTCAGAGATAAGCTACCATCGCCTTAGCTAGTTTATTTCATTTCTGTTTGTAAGCATATTTCAGTATTTTACAGTAATGAAATGAAGTATTATTTCCAATACATCTCTGTGTATATGGTTATTTTTGTATTTGGTTGTGTTCCTGTTTAAATCTGGATCATGTATGCATCACATGCTTGTTTTTTTATGTTAGATAATTTGATGATTATTTTATATGTTGTTGATGAGTTGTTATAGGTTAACTTCTTGTTTTTAAATGATAGTTAGTTTGATGATTAGGTTATATGTTATTATTGAGCATGATATATAACTTGTTTTTTTTAGATGCTATAACTTGATGATGTTGGGTGTGGAGCCTGATTATCTTCTTTATTTAGAGGTATCTCCAAGGGGGGGCGACGTCGATTTTTATGATCCCCACTTGGCGGGGGTTTGGAGTGAGCATCCTCGAAGCTAAAAATAGATGTAAAATTGCTTTGTAAAATATTTTAATTTCGTAATCAATTTGGGCCATTCATTAGGTGAATTATCTGACGATAGTAGTTATGTTTAATTTAGCAATTTTTTTCCCTAGAAGGCAACCCCTCTCTTTGTATGAGTGAATTGTATTGCGGCTGAATAGATGTGTCTTTTGAGCGAGAAAGAGAGAGGAGATTGTGTGAGTGAAGAGGAAATTACAACGGATCGGATGTAGGTTGTATCTCTTCATTTTGTTGGATAATATAAAAGGAAGGACTGTTTGTTTCTCTGTGGACGTAGCCCAAATTGGGTGAACCACATATATCTGTGTCTCTCTCTTGTCTTATGCATTTTTTGTGTTTGTGTTTCTGCTATATTTTATGTGTTCCATTACTCTGTAATATATAATTTTCTAACAACTTGTATTAGAGCCAAAGGTCTATTTGGCTGATAAACTCGCAAGAGAGAAAGGTTCCTAGTTTGAGTGGGAGCAATGACAGAAGATGGTAGTTTTAGGGTCGAAAAATTTAACGACCAAATCTACCAGTTGTTGAAGATGCAGATGGAAGATTATATGTATAAGAAAAATCTGTACCTACGATTGAGTGGAAAGACAAAGAAGCTAACGAATATGACAAACACATAATGGGATATTCTCGATGAAAAGGCACTTGGAACGATATGGTTGTGCCTAACAATGTTGGTAGCCTTTAATATTTCAAAGGGAACGACAAAGGAGGGTTTAATGTCGGCATTAGAAAAAATATAGGAAAAACCCTTGGCCTCAGATAAGGTATTTCTTATGAAACGTTTATTTAATATGAAGATGTCAAAAGGTGGATCTGTTGCTGATCATTTAAATGAATTTAATAGTGTTACCAGCCAGTGAAGTTCTGTAGGGTTAACTTTTGATGATGAAGTTAGGGCTCTGTTACTTCTATGCTCATTTCAAGAAAGTTGGAACGGTTTAGTTATGGCCATTAGTAACTCTGTCTCTAGATCTAGTACTCTAAACTTTGATGATGTTGTCGGTGCAATCCTTAGAGAGGAAATGCGATGGAAAAGCTCCGGTGAGACATTAAGTAATGCTTTGACTACAAAGACTAGGGGAAGAAAAATGAAAAGAGGAAAGAGCCTAGGAAATCGCAGTAGGTCAAGGAAAGGTAGATCCAAGTCTAGATTAGGGATAGTGTGCTACAAATGCGGGAAGAAAGGACACTTGAAGAAAGATTGTAAGTCACGGAAGGGAAAATAAGGAGATGCGCAACAAGAAAATAATCATGAAGCGAATGTGATAGGTGATGTGTTGCAAGATGCTTTTATTATTTCTTTAGAAATATTATTGATGCCTGGGTGGTAGATCCAGGGGCCTCATTCCATGCCACACCTGATAGGAAACATTTTCATGATTATGTTCAAGGATATTTTGGACAGGTTGGTTTGGGTGATCATAAACCCTGTAAAATCATTGGAATGGATAAAGTTTTCATAAAACAACAGAATGGAAACCAATGGCTATTGAAAGAGGTAAGGCATGTACCAGATATGAAGAAAAATATAATTTCAACAGGGAAGTTGGGAGATGAAGGCTATGTAACTACTTTTGTAGATAAAACCTGGAAGGTCAACAAAGGAGCCCTGGTAATAGCAAAAGGAGAAAAGGTTGGTACATTGTATTTATGCAATGGTATTTCTAATTCTGCTAATGCTTTAACCTCTACATGAGAAGATACAACATTGTGGTGTCATAGGCTCGGGCACATGAGTGAGAAGGGGATGCAAATTCTTCACTCAAGAAATTTGTTATCAGGTTTGAAGCATTTTGATTTGGAATTATGTGAGAATTGTGCTCATGGAAAATAGAAGAGAGTCAGATTCCTCAGAGTTGGGAAAGAAAAGAAGAGTGAAAAATTAGAGCTTGTGCATAATGATGTATGGGGACCTACTTAGGTATCATCTCTCAGTGGTCCTCGCTTCTATGTTACTTTTATTGATGATGAAAAAAAAAAAAAAAAAAAACCACTAGATTTCTTGTATTCGAAATAAATCTGATGTATTTGATACTTTCAAGAAATTGAAAGCTTTGGTTGAGAATGAGATAGGAAAAAGGTTGAAGTGTCTCAAATCAGATAATGGAGGTGAATATTGTAACAAAGAGTTTGATAAGTATTGTTCAGAGCATGGAATTCGTAGAGAGAAGATAGTTCCAGGAACACCAAAATAAAATGGTGTATTAGAAAGGATGAATAGGACAATCATGGAGCGTGATGTTGAAGAAAAGTGTAACTAGGTTTGGTATTTGCCAATGTAATTTTGATCTTTGTACTTGTCAAGAAAAAGAAATATTAATTTTATAAAATTATTTGAATGAGTTTCTTGCTCATTCCATAGGTCTAGGAAAGTCAAAGAGTTAAGATTATGTTAAATATCTCTTTATGAGCATTTATGTAATGTACATAGGTCAACCTAGTGTCAAGAAGCCCTCCAAGACAAGCACCATTCTTCATCAAATAAGTATGCAAGATAAATGATGTACAATCACAGTCATGTCGACTTGCAAATTAAATATAATCATGTTGACTTACATCAATGGACACACATCTTCACCCTATCATGTCGGCTAATTATGGAGGACGAACCACTATAAATACCTAGCTAGGGTATCAGAAAAACTGCAGTGCAAAAACTTGGACTTGTCTAAGATTTTTGGACATACCTATGCAATTTTCAAGTGGAACAGCGAGTACAAGATCTCAGATATCAATAAATATTTCGGTGGACAGTGTAACATTCTCGGTGGTATCAATATTGGCAAAAATATGACAATAAATATATCGATGCAAGGAAAAGCAATCACAAGGTATTAGTACAAGAAGAAGACATAGTCATGATCTCAGTGATGGAGATGATCTCAGGATCACACAATAGTACAACAACCTCAACATAATTATGGTGAAATGATTTCATAGTAATGGTATCACTGTCTCGGTATACTGAATGGATTCATAGTCTTAACATACTAATAAGAAGGATCACAATGATTCCACTGTGATACATTTTGTCTCTACATGTTTGCGACAAGAAGAAGCTCAGTGATCACACAGTAATGCACTCTCGACATACTAAACATAATCGTGATCCCAGTCTTAGTAAAGAAGAAACAAGGATATAAGTGAAGAGGCAATGATGGTGCAACTATAATAACCTCTGTGTTGCAACAATGATTACCTCGATGAAGCAACGATGATGATGAAGAACTCAACAGTAACAAAGAAGAGGATTGGTGTCTTGGTCTTGGAGTGTCATAATAGGTCAAGGGTCAAGGTCTTGGTGTTCATCAATTTGAATCTCTATAAAAATAATTTTGTGCGGGTTTTCCTCTCCAAGAGTGAGAGGTTTTGGCCCTGGCAGAAATCCAAACATCTTGTGTTCTTACCTCTTTGTTTTGGTAGCATTTCTATGAAGCAAACACACACACTAATAATAAGAAGAAGATTAAGCTAAGAAAAATTGTAAGAGCACTTCACAAATTGTTATCAAGTCTAGAAGAATCCTACTAATAATAATTGCCCTAGATTCTTCAACATGGTACCAGAGCTAAGGTGCAAAAGTCAAAGGAAGGGCAACAAAAGAGACATACAAGGATCAATCCTCAAGAAGGGCATCAAAATAAGGTTAAGGGTTTTGTCAATAATAAAGAATCAAGTCTATAACAAGTAGTCTATGTCAGCAAAGAACCTTTTCTCCACAATCATCATAAAAAAGGTCTCCCAAGAACCTTATCAATATGAGTACAAAGCAAGAAAAATCAAAGTCAAATATTATCATCTTGGAGAAGGTCGAAAATCTTAGGAGAAGTCCTAATCTACACTACAAAAAAAGGAACATGCAGTACCTTTCACAATCTTGATGCTAGTTTCAAAATTTGGATGTCATTACAACCCATCTCATACCACCACAATCTTAATGACTTAAGAAGTTTCGATGATTGGTATTTAACAATGCTCGAAGGCCACATAGATCTTTGTTTATGCTAGTCAACTCAAGCAAGGTTCTACTCTAGCAAGGAGCATTGCAACAAGGTTACAAAGATATGCAATCACAATGTACATTACAACAATATCACTTCAGAAGGAGAACAAAATGCCACATCTCGGGTGGACATCATGACAATGCTCTCAAAATTCTTGATTTCGATTCCATACCATCACAGTCAAGGAATCAAATAATCTCAACATATCATAAAAGGCAGTGGTTCTTCGTGCTGAACAATGCAAGGAAGACTCAAGAAAGGTTCTGTAACTCTATTATGCTAGGAATCTCAAGAAAGAATCTAATTGAAGGAGATCAATTAAGAAAGAATCAAGGTGAAGATTTCATCTTCACATGACAAGTAAGTACCCTTTTATTCTATATTCAAGTTTGGTTAAATGACTTCATGATTGCAAGGACATCTATGAATTGGATGGGTTATCAAGATTCATTGAATGAAGAAGGAGAATAGAAATAGTCCTCTAAGCAGTTGAAGTCATCAAAATGTCTCCTCTGAATTTATGAAAAGGGATATTTATGAAAGATTCCCTCACATAGAAAAATTGGAGACATCAAAGTGATGTAGATGATAAACTCATTCTCTAGGTGCAATGAAGAAGGTCACATGAAATTTGATTTGCATAAAAGTAAAGGGTATCAAAGGATGTAGGATATCTTCCATCTACAAGACCTAGAAAGGAAGATAACCATAATGCACTAACAAGCAAGGTAACAAATGTCCATGAACAAGAAATTTACCTCATTCAATAACTTGTAGTCTCTATGCAGATAGAGAAGGAAAAGTTGATGGAAAAAATATTGAAGGTTAATAGAACTCAACTGTGTGCATAAAAGGAAGGCAAGGTTGGTCCTGAAGCAAGAAAAAATAAGTATAGTTAAGATTCAATGCTATAAAAATATTTTGGAAGCTCATAATACTAAAAGATGAAGGAAGTTGAAGAAAAGGGCCAAGGAAAGAGGGAGTAACAAATCTCTCCTATGAGTAAGATAGTATCCCTCACAAAAAGGTCCTATCATAAGCTCCTAGATATTGTGTTATAAGATATGACAATGATAATAAGATGCATCATGACATGATGGAAGCATTATAAACAAGAGCATGTAACATCTCCACAAGGATCACGAAGGACAAAAATCCATCGCAGACAACATGTAGCATATATATTTCTTGGGAACCTCAGCGGACATTAAAGGAAAGAAAGGAGTCATCTAAGGCTCATAATACATCAAGTAAAAAAAAACATCTGCTAGTTGGGGATATCCAAGATCCTCAAAATTCTCTGATGAAATCCTCACCTTAGAGTTCACTAATCTAGAGAAGAAGCAAGTGTTTCAATAGGAGCTCCAACTTATGGAATCCATGAGATGATAATGTGATGACGTGAAGCAGATCAAGGGATTGGAAATCTTTTCAATCAAGGAAGCTGCTAAAAGAAGCCTCGATTACCTAAAGGTAAAACAAGGTATGTATGATTATGTTTAGTATTATAATGTCATGTCATATGTGTTGAACTGGTAAATCCCCTCTGCAGACAGAGGCGATCCCACTAGCCCAACACGGGTCTAGCAAAAATCACACCACGCTACACGCAGGTTCCTAATTGCATAAATCAGAGATCGATCATGATGATCTACCTGGAATCCAACGCTAGTAGTTGTAGAAGAAACGCCACTCCCGCTCCTTTGCTTTGGCTGGTCACAATCCTCACGCTCCTCATGAATGGATACTTGCACACGCAAAGAACGATACAAACACAAGCGTAAAATCCAGTATATGCAATTATATATCGGTCAGAAAAGATATAACTCAAATACCATTGAAAGACACATGAGTGGAACCATAATGATAGTTGTTCATTAAACAGTAAAAACAGAGAAAGATTACAACCAAAGGGTTTCGACGTTGAACCTCCTCTGACTGGGCAAGCACCTAAATAGGCCTTGCAAAGTGATCTCTTCTCTCTCAATATTTTGGCAGCATAACCCCTCTATATTTCTCAATTCTCACTATCACTCCAGCATAATCTCAGCACTCACAATAGCTCTAGCAAAACTAGTTGGTTTAATGCAGGGAGACAATCATTTATAGATGGAGGAGCAAGGAGTATGCATTGTATCCGGACACCTACTGAAGATTTAGCATTGTCCCAGAATAGCCACTGAACTTGGTTGTCATGGATAAAAAGATGACACTCGACCACTTCCATGAGATTTTTCCCTCAGAGAACTATATGAACAAAGAGGAAACACACTTCAGTGCGCGCTGGCTAAAAATCATAACCAATTTTAGGTGGCGCGGGCTTTACTCTATGACAGAGCATCCATGGGCGCGCCCTCTTTGGAGGAACTGAGCCATTGGCGCGGGTAAGACACTGTGGACCCGCGCTAATGGAAAAAGGGCACTTTTTAGGGCTAATCTGCAAAA
>APFE030432051.1:287016-310185 GCA_000404065.3 Pinus taeda | reverse complement strand
GCGTACAATAGCTCATTAGAAAGATCTATTCGAGCACTATCATTGTTGGAACGGGCAACATCAGTCCATTCCATGGACCCATGTTTCCCCCAGATTCCCCAAAAAACGTCATTTAGGGCCTCAAAACGGCTCTGGAAGTTCAGGGCCCGAAAAACTGCTAAAAATAGTAAGTTGTGCTACAATTAAGGAAACTAAAAATGCTGAAAGAGACAATTGTGGGGGTCCAGATGGGATAGGTGGGTGGCCACCAACATCCACCTGGATCAATCCCTTAGCCGAAACCTTCCTTGTTGATGAAGGTATCATGGAAATCATGTCTCTCGAGGAACCACCATAGATTGATACTCATCATCGCTCCTTGTTCTTGCCTTACTCAATGGTCATGTCTACCGCTTTCGAAGAGTCCTCTTCTCCTTTTTCGCCACTAACTTTTACTCATGAAATGTAGTCGGAGGGAAATTTGGGTAATACTACCCAAACGATGCTTATTAACATTTATATCAAACTCGATGTCAATGAACATGTTCATATTGGGGTATATTGTTCTCCAGATGAGATCAAGACATATACTTGTCTATTTCAGGAATCCTGTGATGTGTTTGCATGATCTTACGAAGAAATGCCTGGCATTGATCCTAACATTGTGGTGCATGAAATACCAACATATCCGCACGCAAAGCTTGTTCGCCATCGACTTTGCAGGGTGCACCCTAAGGAGGCCGCTGCTATTAAGGGTGAAGTTGAAAATCTTCTCAAGGCTGGGTTCATCTATCCCATTCCCCTTATAGACTTGGGTGTCCAATATTGTCCTGGAGACTAAAAAACATGGCACGATATGCATTTGCATGGATTATCGAGATCTTAATCCTACCTATCCTAAAGACAACTATCTTACTCCCTTCATTGATCAAATCATTGATGAATGTGCCAGAAACAAGATATTTTCCTTAATGGATAGTTTTTTTTGGCTATAACCAGATTAATATCGCACCGACTGACCAAGAAAAGATAGCCTTTATCTGTCCATGGGGTACACTCATGTACAAGAAACTCCCTTTCGGCCTCAAAAAATGTTGGAATCATGTTTCAATAGGCAATGTCCTACACATTTCATGATATTCACAACATTGTCCAGCCTTACTTGGATGACCTTCTTGCCCATTCTCGTAAGCACCAAGATAAACCAAACCATCTTCAGCATATTTTTCTACACTACAGACACCATAACACACGGTTAAATCCACACAGATGTGTTTTCTGCGTGGAATCAGGATGACTCCTCAGCTTCATCGTATCCAAGGACGTTATTCACCTGGATCCGCTAAAAGTTGAGGCCATTGTAAATTTACCCACTCCATATTCACTACACCAATTCCAGAGCGTGTAAGGAAAGGCCAACTTTCTCCATTGTTTATACCCAACTACGCCGAGCTAGCCACAGGATTTACCCGGTTACATAAACAAGGAACGCCCTTTGCATGGGACAAGGTGGCCCAAAAATATTTTGATGGTCTTAAGGCCATCCTAATAAATGATCCTCTATTACATCTGTCGGACTATTATCGAGATTACTCCCTTTACCTAGTCATAACCCCTAGCACCATTACTATGGTTTTGGTCCAAGACAATGACGAAGGCATCGAACATGTAATCTACTACCTTAGTCAAAATCTCCTCGAAACTAAAATGCGTTATGCACATGTCAAGAAGTTGGATTTGGCTGTTGTTCAGGTTGTTTAACGATTTCGGCACTATATCCTTTTACATACAACTACAGTGATTTCTGAATGCAACCCTATGAACTATATCCTGACTCATCAGTTACTGGGGGGAAAGTATTCTAAATGGATCGTTACCCTACAAGAATTCGATTTGGTCTTCAATATGGCCAAATCTAAGAAGTCACTTGTTTTCGCTGAATTGATTTGTTCCCTCCCCTCCAAAGCTCTCCTTGCTGGTGTAGATGAACAACTTCCAGATGAGACCCTTTTCCTGATTAACACCCTTGATCCATCATACGGTGATATCATCATGTATCTCCAAACCTCCATGTTTCAATCCGCATTGACCAAGGATGATTGCTAAAGGATTTGACATCATTCCCAACCCTACTGCATTATTGGTGATACTTTATACCATGTCAATGTCGATTCAATTTATTCGACGATGCCTTATGATCAAGGAAGCTGAAAGAGCTCTCAATGATTGCCACTCCGGGGCATGTGGTGGTCATATGTTTGGTTATGCTACAACTCAAAAAATGCTTTGCTAGTTATTTCTACCCATCCATGTTCAAGGACTACATTCTTACTATCCATAAGTGCCACTAATGCCAAATTTACCAATGCAAGATGCGTGCCCCACCCGCTCACCTATGCCCCGTCATTACCGTTGGTCCCTTTTCCAAATGGGGCATCGATTATATGACATGTAACCCTCGTTAGGCCAAGGGGCATGGCTATATTATTGTTGCTGTGAATTATTTCACCAAAAGCACTGAAGCGATGCCTACATATTCTGCAGGTGGTAAGACGACAGTTCAATTCCTTTTTAACCATGTTATTTCTAGGTTCAGCATACCCCAAGCCATTGTCATGGACCATGGCTCCCGTTTTAGAGATTACATGATGGCAGAACTGACATCTGCATTGGGCTTGCACCACGATGGCTCGACCCCATATTACCCTCAAGCCAATAGCCAAGTCGAAGCCATGAACAAGGTTTTGGTCACCATGCTTCAATGTTCTATTGGGATGCACAAGTCAAATTGGCATCTCATGCTCTTTTAAGCTTTGTGGACCTATCAAACT
Source organism: Pinus taeda (assembly GCA_000404065.3). Lineage (NCBI taxonomy): Eukaryota > Viridiplantae > Streptophyta > Pinopsida > Pinales > Pinaceae > Pinus > Pinus taeda. The sequence goes on along the minus strand of APFE030432051.1, from coordinate 307,375 downwards.
TCAACCAAAGACCCAACTGGTTTCACACCATTCCAGTTGGTCTATGGTTTGGAACAAACAATGCTGATCGAATGCGAGATTTCTTCACTCAAGTTAGACGTTGAACTCCTCCCCAAAACATAACCTCAAGAGGAATGCCTCTTATATTTAGAGCGTCTGGACGAGACTCGTCGTCTTACTGCCTTGGTCATCGAAGCACAAAATAAACAATTTAAATCCCATTTTGATCAGTCGGTCTCCCCTCACGCATTCTCTGAGGATGATTTGGTCCTATTATACAACCAAGCTAACGATAAGCTGAGGGCAGGCAAGTGGGAACCTATGTGGCATGGGCCTTATATCGTAAAACACATTTTTTAGAAAGGAGCCGATGAGCTTATTGATTATGAAGGAAATCCTCTGGATAAGCCCCAAAATGGGCTTTACCTCAAAAAGTATTATGCTTAGATCATCTTGCATGGTTGCTTATGTACATTAGTGTGTGATTCATTTTTGTACAGTGTGGTTTTGTGTAATAGTTTTCAAACAAATTTCCTATTTACTATGCTTTTCTTGATTTGCAGATGTCTATGACTCATGTTGGTTTTGCTGATGGTGCTTGTTGTAGTCCCCAGAACTTATCATCCACAGCATGGGCTATCTATGACCCTAACAATGAGTTGATTGACCTTCAAGGTATCTACCTAGGTCATACAACCAACAACATTACTTAATACAGTGGGGTCATAAAACTATTGTCAGAAGCCATCGCTCTGGGCATTAAAGAATTGGTTGTCAACCTGGATTCACAGCTTGTCATCCTTCAACTCAACGAGCAATATTTTGTCACGAATCCTCAAATATTACAAATGTATCTCCATATATGTCTCTTGGAAAGTCATTTTGATTATATTATAGATCATCATATTCCTAGACGCATGAATACATTGATAGATGCATTAGCTAATTACGTGTTGGATAGACATTTATGAAACATGTAAAAAGATAAGACAAAACATTTGCACCATAGTAGATAGAAAAATACAACATATATATATATTTATATATATATATATATATATAAATATATATATATATATATATATATAATATATATATATATATATATAATATATAGATAGATAGATATATATATATGGTGAGAATTCTTTATACATCATAACCCCAAAAAATAATGTGTGTCTAAAATATTATTAGTGGCTCACAGGCCTCATACATCTGTGGCATGCAAGCCTCAAAAAATATGTAAGCGCTGGACCTAGGAACTAATCAGCATGATGGTCATGGTAGCACAAGATGGCTCGTACAATGTGACTAAGTAGTCTGTGGATCCAATCTGAGACTCCCACCATGTGCCTCTGGTATCGATGGGGCATGTCTCCTATCCAAGCATACTCTGAGATGCTATGGGTTAACCCCTCTAGGTTCCTCATAATCTCCTCCTCATTGTAGCTCCCTTCCTGATAAGGGGCAGCAGCATCAATAAGCGAGGGGATGTGCCTGGCTGTCAGGGACATCCCAGTTGGCTGCTTTGTTCCAACATCTACGTAAACAAGATAAATTTTATAAGCACATGTATACCAAAAAACAATTAAAAAAACTCAAAATTAAAAATTTGATTTTTTACCCTCGTCATTGAAGTCCTCTCCATCTGGTAAAGGCATGTCTGGATTTCCATGAAAATCAATGTCGTGTATGGCCAGTCCTCCATGACGATTTTCTGTCATCGTAGCCATGAGAAGAATGCAGTTCAGTATGACATATACTGAGCCAAGTGATCCTGGGCATCAAACGACTCCAGCGGGCCATCCACGGATCATGTGGCACAGGAGGATCTACCTTAGTCAACTGATACTAGAACAGAAGCACTTGTTCCAAGAAGGTCACAAGTACAGATCCAAAGCCAAATTGATTGAGATTCCTTTCCTTGGACTTGGACAACAAGCGCTTAATGTTCATCTTCATGGCCTCTGCCCAATTGAATATCATAGGAGTTGTGCAGTCAATGGCATAAAGGAAATTCAACTTGTTAGTATCATGCTCCACCTAGGACCCTACCACTCTGTTGATAGTCAATAGAAGCACCCTCAATGTCAAATCCCACACACTGGAAATCTCTATCTTCCCACTCTTGGATTTTAGGGCCTCAGGGTAGTGTTCGGCAAGCAGGGAAGATATGCTTGCCCTGATCAGACATGATCCATACAAGTTCACTAGCTTACCTCTATGAGATAGTCCAATGATGAAGTAGATATCTGAAGTTTTCAAGTCCAGCTCCTACTTGCCAATGATAAAAATCTCCCAATTAATGTCCCAAAGCCTTATCAGCTATCGAAGCAACTTGGGCTAGGCCCGCAACCCTGGTGTAAGGAAAAATTTGAGGAGCCCGCAAGCCCTCAAAGCCTCCAGGAAATTTGGGTAATTCATTCTTGGGTGCCAACATCTTCATGTTCCCTTTCCTTCCAATCCACCATTTTTCGATGATTCTCTCCTGCAAAAGCCATTAATTTGATTCAATAATCATGCTTGGCACATAAAATTCAAGATTAAATGGTCATTTTTTGAGAGCATAGGGTTTTTCCCTATCCACGGCATCGACGCACCTATTTTAAAAATAGTTGCACCGATTAGAGCGAATGGCTTTTCTAATCACCCTTGGCCGGCATGATTCTGTGCCCGAAAATCGGGTTGACCCAGGGTGCAAATGACTTTCAAAAACCTCCCTGAAAAATCCAAAAGATGGCTAAAAGAAAAAATAAATAGCATGAAAATGGATCTCACAACTTTGACTATTACCTGGAACTAATGGCTCGTCGATTAACCTCTCGGATCTTCCGCAATCTGCTCCAAAACAATTAGGACAAAAGTAGATAAAAAGTCTTCACAACAAAGGTAAAATGGTAAATGGTAAAAATATATTTACTTTTCCCCTTTTTATTCATTTTTTCATGGAAATATCAGGTTTTGTAAATATTTTGACCTATTTTGCCTCAAGGACTTAACAACACACTTTACCTTACTTATGCAACGACATGTGATGGATGTTCAACAATGGCGATGAGTCACATTTCAGCTCTTTTCTCGACTCGTTAAACTTATATGAAAAGATTGACAAGTATTTTTTTCCCTTTTTGACCCATTAAAGTGAATAAAAACGGGGGATCCACTTTCAGCTCTTTTCCGACCCTTTAAAAGTGAAAAGATGGCCCTTGTCATTTCAAACTCGTTAATGGATTCAAAACGTCATGCACCTAGTATAAGTTTACCCCTTTTCAAGCTGGGAGCCACTATTTACGAAAAAGGTACTCCTTGACTGAAATGGTCAAGCAGTTCTCTCAAGTATCATTTTCTACCTTTTTGGGCTCGAGAGACACAAATGTATGAAAAGGGACCATGTGGAGTTTTCTTTTACGTGTCTTTTTTTAACTCTCTAAAGATGAAAAAGGTACTAAGTTACACCTTTTTCGGACTCATTAAACTATTAAACGACATCGGATCTATCATCATGACGAGCATGAGCTTCTCCTTCCTAGGGCTTGTTAAACTTGCTAGGTCAGATTCATCCAAAGGATGAACTTACAGTGCAAGCATATGTTATCCTCTTCAAGCTTATGATTAAAAAAACAATTGGGGTACTTGCAAGAAATGGTGGAGGGGAATTTGGAAATCTATCAGTCATGTAGGCAACTCACTCTTAAACATGACACTCTTTGCTTCGTGTTGGGTTGGGACATCCTCCTTTGCATTGTTGACCTTCTTGGGTTTGGGCTATTTACTTTTTGCCTCCCATTTGATCTCTGCTACATCATCATGACCACCAATCCTATGGATCCAGAAGCTGCCAAACTTCCAATTGTGTCGTTGATATGTTCAAGAGTTTTCCTTCTACAATTACACTTACCTATGATTCTCTGTATCATCCAAAATCATTTTACATCCTCTTGTCTCGCATTGATGATGTGGGATTCATTATGGCCCTCCTTCGACACGGTCACTTTCCGTCGACTTCAAATCATTGTCTAGGAATTTTCCAGAAAGGCTGCCTCCGGTACCTTAGAGCTTGCATGTCCTAATGGAAAGTTCTTTGCACTCGACGACAAGTTCAGATCATTGGCTTTCGATCGAGTGATTTCACATGTGTTCGATTTCAATTCTTGTATTTACATTCCGTGAATTATGTTGATAGTAACTTGAGGACCATTGTCATTATTGGTGGTTTCTCTCATGCTTGTTAATAGTTTACATCATTTACTAGTAATCAAGCGACTTTCTAGCATGTTCGACATCAACACATCTATTCACATTCTAGGATCTGTACTTTGATTGAGTCGTGTTGGAGCACAAGACCCTGGACTTAGATCACAAAACGTCCATGTTGCAAAGTGGTGTGACATGATTATGATGATATGCGTGTCTCTTTGAGATGGCTGGCTGCGACCATTCCTTCGTTTCACTATGATCCTCTTTGATAGATGGTTGCGCCCATACCTAGGTTCATTTACATAATCATTCTCTAGATGGTTGTGTCCATGCCATGATTCATGTATCATTTGATAGAGATCTAAGTTTATGTATATGTATATGTACTTTCTTATAGGTTTTCTAATGGCAGACAGGTTCCCCACACTGATTTATAAACCATTTCATCCCTCACTCCATCCCGGCCTTCACGCTTTCAGGGGCATCTGTTACACAGCATTTTGTCACTGTCCCTATACTCCTCGTTCCTTGATCCTGTAGGACCTCTACAGTGAACCCCACATGCTTTTCCTTCAGGAGGAAACTCTCATTGTGTCCCTCTTCATGAGCAGATCATTTCCCTTTCACACCATTTCCCCTAAAACTTATGTTTTGCCCAATTTACAAGACCGGTGCTAATGGTCTTTGTCTTCCCCGTGTCAATGTGTAGAAATTAGCACTACTCCTTGCAGCTACTGGTGTGACTGAGTTGTGTTTTAGTCGCGCTAGTCCTATTACGGAAAGTTTTTGAAATTAGAGCCGAAGCTTCTAGCTCTAGAAGCTCCGTAACGGAAGTCTAGTAAATGGTTTGGCCAGATGGGGTTGAGGATGACAGTTTGGGCTCCTTTCCCCTATAATGATGGAACTACCTCAAGGGATAAGTCCTTCTCCCATGAGAATAGGATCCATCTCCCATCCATATTTCCTATATAAACCTTCCTTCTTCCCAAGCACAAACTAGTTGCAGTCATAGTTTTTGGTTGAGTGTGAGTGTTATAGTTGCAAAGTGTTGATGCTATTTTGGAGTAGACAAGCAAGCTATTACTAATTGTAGCTATCTAGTTTTCTAAGGGAGAAGTGTGTTTTGGTTTGGAGTGAAACCTAAAGGGAAGAGCTTTAAAACTAGTGTTGTTTGAAGCCATCGTGGAATGCTAGCAGAAGTGTGTGGGAACCTAGTATTGTCAAAGGAAGACTACAATGTCAAGACAAATGGTTGTAATCTCTCTTTGATATTAATATATGCAACTATCGATTGGTTTCCTACATTCTATGTAATATTACATGTCCATGTCTTAATGTTTCTTGATTTGTTAAGTAGGTCGAATTGCAATTTGTCTATTATTATGTTTGTGCATTGTTGTTGTTCACTTGTTTTAGGAGCTTGAAGAAGGAAGAGAGAGATTGCTGGCGTGAGCAAGCGAGGACATCATCAAACAGGATAAGTGACCAAGAGGTAGGCCCTCTTGATTGATTCTAACCTAAGTAAATCTTCCATAGAATGTATCTATTGTGACTAGACCCATTATCGGGCTAGAGGAATTCATTCGTGTCCTCACTTATAATTTTACTTCACTACAATGAGGCCTCTATTTTCTTCATTTTCCTCCTCACATGCAACCTGTGACCTTTCACCTTCCTTTTCTCCTAATTTCCATTATTTTCATAAACAAATGTGCCAAAAATGCCATTTTTCCTTTCCAAAGTCTTAGTCATTTCCTTTTCCGAATTCCTTAGCCATTAGTAACCAAATGAACATCCACACTAGGATGTATTGCCCAACATTTAGCTTTGAATAAGTGTCCCATCAATCGTGGTTATTATTTTTTCCTTTATTAACTTTTATTACATGGAATTTTCACCAGGGATGTTACAAAACCCTCCCCCTCGGGGGAACACTATCCTCAATGTTCAAAAACACCTACAACCACAAAACTGTTGTAAACAAATATATTGTTGATGGAGATTTATAACTTAGCTCGATGCAATATTTAAAATTATCAAACTTTTGAGAAGCAAACCATCATGAAAACATAACAAACATAATATCATAATGACATGACACCCATACTGCTTATTGGAGCTTTATAACATAGCTCATGGCTATATTTACATCCATATACACATGTGCATATACCAAACATCACCAAAACATATAATAAAACATATACCAAGACATATACCAAAACACCATACCAAAAACATTTTGCCTCAACCAGAAAAAAATGAAGGATACATAGCCTCCCTCTGATCCGACATCAACCATGTAGCTTCATCAAGCCCAAAGTGCGTCCATTGCACTTTAACCTACTTGATTGCTTGATTCTAGAGCATGAGTGCCTTTTTCTGCAATATACATTGAGGCTCCAACTTGAACTATCTATCTGGTTCCACCTACAATACAGACCAATCATTCACATGATCAACATCTTTAACACACTTCTTAAGCAATGACACATGGGAAACATCATGGAATTTCACCTATTGAAGGAAGTGCAAGTCAATTGGTTACTGGACCAATCCTCTCAATAATATTGAATTGTCCACAAAACCATGGTTCCAGCTTGGAAAAAGATCCAATCCGTAAGGATCTCTTCTTTGGTTTGATGCAAAAGTACACATGTTCCCCAACCTTGAACTCTGTGAACAACATGTTTTGATCTGCATAGCTCTTGTTCCTATCCCGTGCTGCCTTTAGATTCTTCTTGATAACCTGCATTTCATGTTCCATGTTCGCCAACATGTTTGGTCCAATCAACACCCTATTAACTAGATCACTCCACCTCACAAGAGTATTGCAACTTTGTTCATACAATGCCTCAAACAGACTCATCCTAAAAGATTCTTGATACCCATGGTTGTAAATGAACTCTACCAGTGGAAGGTACTCTTCACACTTTCACTGCTAATGCATCACATACATCCTCAACATTTCCTCCAATATCTTGTTCACCCTCTCTGTTTTTCCATATGTTTACAAATGATAAGCTGCACTGAAGGCCAACTTTGTGCCCAAACCCACAAATAACTCCTTCCAAAAGTTGGAAGTGAACTTCGCATCCCTATCTGACACAATCTTATTTGGAACACCATTCAATCTGACCACATATCTGTTGAATATCTATGCTACATCAATAGCTAAGAATGTAGACTTCACTAGAATGAAATGTGAAACCTTTATCAACCTATCCACAATAACCATGATGGAATCATGTTGTCTCACTTTCCTCGGAAAACCTGTGATGAATTCCATGGAAATGACTTCCCATTTCCACTCTAAAATCGCAATCAGTTGTAGCAGTCCACCTGGATGTTTACATTCTTCCTTTGCATGCTAACAATCAAAACACTTAGCTACAAACTCTACTACATCCCTCTCTAGGTTCGACCAAAAATAAAATCTCTTCATTATTGTTAGTGTCTTGTGATAACCTAGGTGACCCGAATATGGTTTCGCATGAAACTCCCTCAAGATCACCTTCTTGAGCTCATTACTTTCTGGAACATGTATCTTGTGTCTGAACATAACCAATCCATATGATGTAAGGAAATAGTCCACGTCTTGTGCACCTTCACCTGCACCTATACCTGTACCTGTACCTGTATCTGTACTTGTACCTGTACTATCACGTGTACCTATACTATTACTCTATTACAACCTATGCATAATCTCCATATATATGACATCCTACTGACTTGCCTACAAGATCCTATCCTATAATCCTGTCCCATAGGAGCTCATAGTTGCTAAGTGATTTACCTGTATCTGCCTGCTAAGAGCATATGCCACTATGTTCTCTTTGCCTTTGATGTACCTGATCTCAAAATCAAACTCACTGATCGTAGCAAACCACTAAGACTGCCTACCATTTAGATTTGGTTGGTCAAATAGATACCACAAACCACTGTGATCACTCATCAATGTAAACCTCCTGCCCAAAAGATAGTGTCTCCATATCTTCAACACATGTATAATCATTGCCAACTCAAGATCATGTATGGGGTAGTTCTGCTCGTGCTCGTTCAACTTTTCCTACTCATAGCATACCACCCATCAATCTTGTATAAGGAATCCACAAAGTCCTTTCTTTCAAGCATCTATGCATACTACAAACTCTTTGTCTGGATCTACAATCTTTAACAGTGGTGCATGTGTCAACAACTACTTAAGCTGCTCAAACTAGCCTCACACTCCTTTGTCCATTCAAACTTCTCACCTTTTCTCTGTAACGATGTGATAGGATATGAAATCTATGAGAAGTTCTTGATGAACCTCCTATAATAGCCTTCCAAACTCGTGAAAGATCTCACCTCATCTACATTCTTAGGAGTTACCCACTCCATGATGACCCTTATCTTCTCTGGATCTATTGCAATGCCCTCCTTGGAGACAACATGCCCCAAGTAGTGTATTTCAGTCTGAAAGAAACTACACTTGCTTAGATTAGCATATAATTGATGCTCTCTCAACAACCTCAACACTGATGCTAAATGCTCGACATGCTCTTCCTCATTTTTAGAATATACCAATATGTCATCAATGAAAACAATAACAAACTTATCCAAATACAGATGCAACACACTATTCATCAAGAACATAATTGTAGTTGGAGCATTAGTTAAGCCAAATGGAACTACACCAAACTCATAATGCTCATACCTGGTTTGGAAGGCTATCATGTAAATGTCCTCTTTGATGTGTACCTGATGATATCCAGATCTCATATCAATCTTCGAGAACATTGTTGCTCCCTTCAACCAATCGAAAAAATCATCAATCCTCAGTAATGGATACCAGTTCTTGATGGTCAATTTGTTCAACTGCCTATAGTCAATGCACAATCTCAGAGTACCATCATTCTTCTTCATAGACAATATTGGTGCACCCCATGGTGATACACTTGGCCTAATGTATTCCTTGTTCAACATTTCTTTCAACTGTAGATTAAACTCTACTAACTTAGGTGTGCTCATGTTGTAAGGTGTTTTTGATGTCAGAGTTGACCCTGACACTAACTCAATAGAAAATTCTTCCTCCCTGTGAGGTGGAAACTCTAAAATATCCTTAGGAAATACATCCTTGAACTACTGGAGAGTTGGGTACTTGCTCAAAACATTTTCATCCTCAACTTCCTTACCCTTGTCATTAGAAATGTGTACTACTAACACACACCCTTTTCTGTGGCTACAATTTGCCTGCATAACTATCACCATCCTAACAGATATGGCCTTCTTCTTTCCTTGTAAGACTCTTGGTTCCAAATTTTCATCCAACCACTTAATGGCCTTGTCATAACAATCCACCTTCGTTTATGAAGGTACAACCAATCCATTCCCAACAACATATTTTATTATCCGAACGGTAATACATCCAAATGTGTTGCAGTATGCATAGCATTCAAATCAAATGCACAAGCTCTTACCCAATGCTGAACTCACTTGTTTATACCTATAACAAACTACACTAACCAAGATTCTGCATGCAATTCCTTACTCAAACCACAATTATCCACCAATTCATGACCAACATAGCTATAATTATATCTAGGTTCAATCAAAATAAAAATAACTTGATCATAAATATTACTGTCCATATCAATTATAGATGCCTGATGGTCTACCTGTTTGTTATCCAATGTTGCATAAATACGAGGAATGATCTCACCAATATCCCTAGTAGTCTGTGTGTCCTGTGCAATATATATCGGAGGCCTACCACCCTAATTCTGTAGACAATCTCTCCTACGATGATCTTTTCCACAAGTTCAGCACTTTATAGGCTTACATCTTGCATCCTTATTTTGTTCTTCTGATCGAAATCCCCATCCTCTATCAGATGCATTGAACTTATTTGACGGTAATGCATTCTCTTTATTACATGTGCCCTGAGGTCTTACTCACTTCTTGTCCCATTTTCCTTTGTTCTTTTCATTACCTTTCTAATCTAGCTTAGTCTCAAATATGTGCTTTGATTATTCATAGAAATGCTTTAGCTTTCGGATGGCCTCCTCCAATGATATAGGCTCATCAAACTTAATCCTATCTTTGAATGTCACTAGTAACCCACTAGTGAATCTCTTAATCTTGGCCTTCTCCTCCTTAAGGTAAGGCACATACCTTAGTAGCTCCAAGAACTTGTTAATGTACTCATCATTTGTCATAGATCCCATATTTAGTTCATATAATTCCTTTGCCCTGTCATCAAAGTATCGCTCTGATAGGTAATTCCTTTTGAATAGATGCTCAAACTCATTCCAAGTCAAGTCCTCTTGTATACCTGTGACATTCTTCACATTTTCTCACCAAATGTTTGATATACCTTTGAGAATGAATGTAGCTACTATGGCTTTCATGTTCTCTAAATAGTCATGCCACCTGAAGAACTTCATGATACCAGGAAACCATGCCTCTACATTCTATGATTTCTTCATCTCTCCATCAAATGTTGGTGGCTTTTCTTTCTTAAACTCATATAGAAAGTCTCCCCCATCACTCCTCCTATACGGATGATACGATATCAATCATCGTCCCTGTCAGAACTAGAACTAGAATGGTATATGTGTCTATTCCTTCTCCTATCCGGAGTGTTCAACAATTTGTCATATTTTACCATGTCATCACTATTTGACCTGTGACCACCATGCGACCTACTACCATATTCCCCATTAATTTTTTCCTCCTTCTCATGGTTGATCTGAAGTGGTCCCTATCGCTGAAAATCTGACAAACTATGAGTACCACTACATTTACATATGCTGGCCTCTCATGTGCCTATATGACTATGTCATTATTTGCCTTGCAACTCTTTGTTTCTTCCTTTAATCTCCTTAGTGTATTTACCAAACCAGAAGAATTCCCAACACCACACTGCTCATTCGATTCATAAGGAAAATATTTGTAGTCTACCATCTTGTTAGCCATTTGATATTTCTTCCTGCTAGGTATATCATGTCATCTAAACCAAATCATAATAAACCAATGTACCTTATATAGCTCGGGGAGGATACCTTGTTTGGAAGATCAACAAATCAGCATGATACATGTATAACATAATCATGACAACATATAGAAACATAACACATAAGTATATACATTAGAGGAAATTTTAGCCTAAAAGTTCCCCTGAAAATTTTGTGTACATAATATGTAAACCAATAAAAATCCTTTAAATTTAAAAAGAGGTACATGTAAATATTTAGGAGGGAAAAAAAAAAAAATTAATTGTATTTTTGACTTATTTCCATATAGTTTTACTCAAATTTCAAGTGTCGACACTTGTTAGATGCATAATTAAGTTATGCATTTGACGAGTACCCGTTATGCATACATTTGAAAAGACCCACATTGATAAAAATTGAAGAAACTTTCAAAAAACACATTGAACATGATTTTTTAATGTATCTTCAATTTTTATCAATGTGGGTATTCTCAAAAGTATGCATAATGGGTACTTGTTGGATGCAGCATTTAATTCCACATCTAATGAGTGTCTACAACTGAAATTTGAGTAAACCTATAAGGCAATACGCCAAAAAAAAAAAAAAATGTTTTAGTCTTTTCCATCCAAAATTCATAACTCTTATTTTATTATTTTGTTATTTTTCCTTGGGAAGCCACTTTTAGGCTGAAATTTCCTTTAATGACCATCATTCTAGCTAGGGTCCAGCCATCAATGCATGACCTTATCAAAAACACATACCATGACCTCATGCATGACGATAACCATTACATCAATGTACACTTGACTACATGCAAACATTAGCATGCATAAGCAATGCATAACCAACCACACACATGTATAAATACATGTAATCAAGCATAAATGAACAATACTTGTAACCAAAACTACAAGATTGATACATGTAACGAAGCATAAAAGAATGTAACCAAACATATGAGAATGTAACCAAGCATACAAAATGATACATGTAAGTGACATATGACAAAATGTAACCAGTCATACAATTATGACGATACACTCCACAATAACAACATCAACCTCTACATAACAACATTGCTACAGCCACAATCAACATCATGCAAATGCATAAACACATGGAAAGCGAGCGCAAGAGAGACACATGCAACCGACATGCATACATGACCAACACATAGCCCATCCAATCCGAGGGGTGAACCTAGGTCTGATACCACTTTGTAACATCCTCCTCCCACATCTACCCAAGCAACCAGTCAGCTGGGTTAAACATGTGACGAGAGCCCACTATGATATGATTTGACCTCTTAAGTCATGCTAGGGAAGTTGAAACGATGGAAAAACACCATACGTTCATTCAATATTAGCATGCTCAATATTCAACATTCAACATTCAACATGCAAACATTCAACATCAACATTAGGACCCTCAAGAACCAATCCAACCTTTCTGCTAATCCGCCCCTATGTCCCACTGAGATTTTGGACCACTTGACCTCTGGACGCTCTCATGCTATTGGCATGCCAACATCCAGGGACCTCTAGACACTCTCACAGGCCTACAAGTCAGCATCTAGGAACTATTTTGCACAGTGTTGTGCCAACGTCCCCAGGATTTTAGCCACTTTTTCATGCTCAGAGCCTAGGTCATTGCTCAGAATTGAATGACATCTTCAAAACATTCAAATAACAAAGAAATTAAAATATAAATGCAATTACTTGAATAAGACCTTAACTGGAGCCCGATTAACCATGATAGGCATTTTGTCAAACATATCACACATCTGTAATATACATGTGTAAATAACATATTTGAGCATAGGGGTCTCATACTTAGCTAAGAATCACTAAGAAACATTGATGCCTCAACACATCAACTACCATTTCATCCATTAGGTCATAGATACATCGTTCATTCATTTACGAGTAAAAACATTATGAGAGCCATAAATAGGTATTGTCATAAAGCATATATATAACCAACATAATAGCAACATAAATACCACTGGAATCATAGCCATATAAACCACATATAACCAGTATAATACTCATATAATTACAAGGAGAAATAACCTCATATTGATGATGCAAAATCCAAACCCGGGATGGGACTTGCACATTCCACCCGACCCTAGAATGGCTAAGCCAAATATCTCTTCAACCATCCACCCTCGTGCCATATTCGAAGCATGAATGTGGAATCTCATAGAACACATCAATAAAAAACCATCCAGGGCTTCCACAGGCCATCCACCTCAACCCATCAAACAACAATTCCACCTCACGGTCGGACATCACAAAACCATCATCAGAGTTTTCTTTATCCAAGCCTTCTAGGGCTTCATGAGTGTTAGTCCAACCAAGGCTTTGAGGACTAGTAACTCAACCCAAGCTAAGGAAACATGAGAATCAACCAAAACAAATCCCCAATCACCATGGCTATCCAGGAAATGAGAAGGCTAATAAATCCACTATCAATCCTGACCATCCTCCATGCCAATGACAAATCACAACCAACAAACCACATGCATATGCCATGCATGCCAAAACTAGTGAGGAAACGATACTTGCAACTCAGTACCTACAAGAAAAATTCACTGTAGTTGTTGATCTCGATGTCCTCTTACGCCTTCCTACTCTTCTTTTTCCTTCTTGCTCCAAATTTCGTATGCCACACCCTCCAAGAGTGCTCCAAGAAAACTCTAAGTATCCAAGAGTATGAGAGAGAGAGAATAATGAGAGAGCTTAAAAAATGAACTAATAAAAGGTTTCCAACTGATCCTCAGAAGCCTTTTTATGAATGAGGCCTCTATTTTTTTCATTTTCCATCATTTTCCTTCAAATTCCTCCTCACATGAAACCTATGACCTTTCACCACCATTTTCTCCTAATTTCCATTATTTTCATAAATAAATGTGTCAAAAATGTCATTTTGTCTTTCCAAATCCTTAGCCATTGCCTTTTCCAATTTCTTTAGCCATTAATAACCAAATGAACACCCACACTAGGATGTCTTGCCCAACATTTAGATTAGATGTGTGTCCCATCAACCATGGTTATTATTTTTTACTTTATTAACATTTATTACATATAATTTTCACCGGGACTATTACAGAGTCGTATACTTTTTTTAGATGGAAAATGTTTACATGAAGAGGAGATATGTTTTTAGAGGTAAGTAGTGTTATTGTTTAGCTTAAAAAAAATCTCGAACTATTGTTTACGGTTGAAAACTAAAAAAAGGTAATATCTAAAACAAAACCTCTCTACAACGTTTAATAAATCTCTCATAGAGTTTTTTATGAGGATTCTTTAGAGAGTATTGAAGGAGACATTCATAGTGGATGATAAGTGGGTGGAGATGTGACTAGATTGATGGGATAAGTAGGTGGATATTGGACAAGATTATGAATGGGTGGATATGGGACCATATTGATGGGAGGTAAAAGTCATTGGTGGATACAGATGGTATCTAAATGATGAAAGGTAAAACTTTAACACTACCTTAATCAAATTATTAAAGTGAGGAAGTAACTTATTTTTGGGGAGAATATGATTACTATTATATTGGAATTACTTAAATATCTATGTCAGTATGTGTAAATATTAACCTAATCCACATTTAATTGTGTTTGGGTTGGGATTTCTTAATTTAGTAAACTAAACACACAATAATACCAATTTCTATACATCTATAAGTAATAATTCAAACCATAGTACATATAACAAAGAATATTCGTATTTAAATCCATTGGGTTCCAATGTTACTATAAAGGAAAAAATAAATGCCTCAAGGATATGTTATCTTCTTAAAAATTTAATGAATGATAAGGGTAATGTTGGTTATTAACATGTGAACATAGTATGCTTCAAGAGAAAACCAAGCTCAAGCCATGTGGGTTCCTCCTTGTCATGTAACCAAAAAATATATTCCCCTCATATATCTTTTTCTATATCATTCAATAAGCTCATGGACTCATTTCCCTTTAATAATAAGAAAATACAATTTATTCAAAGTGCAATAATTTTTTTTCTAATTTTCATAACTTTTTCTTATTTAATGTAGAAAGAATGGTGAAATGAAACTATAAAAAATGTAGTTTTAACAAAATTTAACCAAGAATTAATTTAATGATCCATATGTGATAAGGGAGTTAATTAGAACTTGGAAACCAAGTGACTTATGAGTACAAGAAGTTTCTACTAAACTACCATAACCACACAAACTACTCACTCAAACCACTTAAAGGTGTTTTCATTTGTAAATGAGTAAGTCTAGTCCTAATATTTTGAAAAACACATTGAACTAATTCACCCATGATCACAAAATAAATGTTATGCCTAAAGAAGATTTGATCTCAACATTTTCTATCACCATTGGTAAAGTGCATAGTGTAAGTATATTGGCCCAAGATGCATGAATATATGATTTCTTATCCTTTTTGTTACTTTTGGAGTTGAAAATCATAGTGATAACTTTGTAGGGCCTATTTTAGGGCTTGATCGTGTTTTCATTATCTTGGGCCTTGAAAAATTGTGTTGCTTACTTTCAATATCAAACAGATGATTTTTAGGGGTAAAATTGTGCCTAAAACTTCCATGCCCCCTTTGAAGTTGTTTAAATCATTGAGAACTTTCTAGTGGTGCAAAGATCACCTCAATTGAAGTCCATATCAGGGAGTTATGCTTTGACAATTCAGCATATGCTTCAACCCCTGTGATATATACCAGGCAAATGCCATGTCAATTCTCATTATTCACACATGTGGATCTAGTCATGTATGTAAGTTCAACAATATTATAGAGGGTCCAAAACCCTAACCTAATTGGGAATTAGGCATTCAAAAATTCTAACTATTAAGACATGTTAGAAAATGTGATGAAAGGAGGCGAAGGGTTAGGTTCATATTATATTGATTCATCATTGCATAACTTAGCAAGTAGTGAAATATCAAAATAGAACAAACCTAGAAGAATTTAATCATATGGAAGCCCATCAAAGGAAACAATTTATATTATACTACATAGCAAGTCAATCTTTCTTTGTATCATGCATTAAAATTGTAGGAAAAAATACCGAGTTACATTCTTCATTTTCTTGATGGTTTTTCCAAGATTGGGTTTTGTTCTCTACGTTTATGTTGGGCTCATTATTAGTATTACAACTCTTCTCTTATTTCTCTAAGTTATTTGACATGTGAAACATGCTATGCTTATATTATTAATGATAAGTAAACACGATAAATTAGACATAACCTCAATATATATGTAATATTTATTTAGGATTTGTAGATCCATTGGTGTTAGATTAGTTTTCTTTTGGGTTTGTATGCTATATTGAAGGAACAATATATCAATGTAAAGAAAGCACTCTCAAAACCCTAAATGAGTACTTTGGGATACCAAAGGATGACTTGGATGAGATATTTGAAAATCTAAAATAGTAAGTGTTCAACAAGGGGTATTGAAAAATTAATGTCATCTCTATAGAGCAAGTTCACGCCTTTTATGGATTTCAATATCTCTAATCAAAATGTTGGCTCTAGTAGGAAAACTAGAGCATAAAGAAGAGCTATAGAAATAGAGGCCAAGTTTAAGCATAAGATATTCCCATCCTTTATTCTAAGTGGACATCAAGCCCTATAAAGGCCAGAATGATGTAGGGAAATTGAACCAATGGTTACACTAACATAAGCTTTACTTTAGTGTGCATGACATAATCTAAAAGGAAAATATATCATTTGTTTGACTAAAGTTGGATGGTCCTGCATTTGGTAAGATATATATATATATATTGGAGAGATACATTCTCATCCGTGGTTTAAAGTGAACATCAAATATTATCAAGATGATATTGATGTAGGGAAATTGAACCACTTGTTGCATTTTTTACAAATTAAATTCTCTACAGTATTATATAAACTATAATTAAAATAAAATAAGAAACTAATCAGTAAATTTTAATATAATATTATAGAAAATTTCAACATTATATATATTATATATATAGGTAATTAGTTTTTATTAATAAATTATCTACATTATACATAAATTAAATTAATAATAATTAATTTCTATAAAAAATATTAATATTAAAATTACCTTTCATTTAAAAATAATAATTTCTCCAAAACAACTCAGTTAATTTCAAAAATTAAATTAATTATCTCACCAAATTTACATGAAAAAACCAAATAACATTATAAGGAAAATGTCATCTCAAAAAAATAATTATTTAAATAACTATTTCCTTTAAAAAAAATGACTTAATGATTTTCCGGGCAACTCAATCAATTTCAAAATTAAAATTAATTAGTCCCACCAAATTTACATGATAAAAAAAAAAAAGAAGAAGCAGCAGCAATCATTAATTAAGGAAAATGTCAGCTCAGCTTAACCACAGTCACAGGTTAACACCCATAGTAAGTCCATGATGATGCGAGACTTTAGAGTGCGGAGAGAATGGAAAAGTAACAGTAGGGTTCGCATTCAAATCCCATCCAGCTATCCACCGATCTTTTGGTATATATTCTTCTGTGTTGACCCCACGACAATGATATAGAAACAAACGCCGATCTTTTGTATTTCCTCTTCTCGTTTTGATCACAGAACAAATGATATAAAATACCTTAGTATCATGATAACTTGATCAAAAATTGCCGCAAAACAAGTAGCATCATTAATTTTTGCTTCGGTACAGGGATAGTTATGAGAAATGTAGCAGCACATGTAACATAATCATCAACGCATGAAACTTCAAGAGAAATTTATCCAATTGACTAAACATTATGCATTCTGTATTTTGTGGTGGAGTAAATAATAACGTACATACTAACGCAGTGGTCGAACCGTTAACCTTGAAAGTTTAGTCTTCACAAATTTCACAATCTAATCTCAAATCAAACTATGTACGCCTAATCTAATCTCAACCAAGAATTGTACGCCTAAAAACTGCTCCAAACTTCAAATTAAAAAAATATATTTCAAATGAGATCATATAGATTCCAACGTACGCATAACGGTTTGGAAATGCTGGACAGCTCCTCTCGACTCTCCTGCCCCACCCTGCATTGACGAAGGGGATATACCGACGACAAAAACGGTCCCATCTTTGAAAACTTTTCCCTTATTCTACACAGTTCCATGCTCGTGAATCGTAGGGACAAGACTGCATAGGCGCGCAATGTCGGCATGCTATACAAAATTTCACCCACACCTACAGGCTGACTAGCGTTTTGGAGCTCATTTAGTTGGGTTGCTTTTCTGAACAGGTTCAGAACTAACCGAGTGCTTTTCCCAACGACTTTATTCCTGCTGTGCCCTCACACTACTGCACATTTGCCCTCCTCGTGTTCATATTGATGGTAACTGCCGTGCTCGGGTACACAATGGCTGGTTTGATCTGTGGCATGTACTTGTGAAAAATAACAATTATTTTATTTCACATCTAGATTGGATGGTTCTCGAAAAATGCACAAAAAATAAAGCAGACAAGTCGAACGATACTAATTCAAATGAAATCCAGAATAAACGAGACAGGTGGTGCTAGTACCAATTTCAGACTCCAAAGGCCCGAGGGAGGTTGGGATAAACAGCATCCAAACCATTTTGATGGTAGGGCAGAACGTAGAATAATTAGGCTGTGCCCTAATTCAAATAAAAGCCAAAATTAGAGACCGCCATTGCCGTTGTGACGGATTTTTTTTGTTAGAATTTTGTAAAAGAATTTTCATGGACTGTTTAGTTTTTTTAATGGTGGAAATAGATTCAGGTTTATTAAGAATTGTTAGGTTATCTAAAATTTTGAATTCTAAGTGCTCTAATTTAGATCTTAAAAAATTGAACCAGATTTTATCATAATCTTTTGGTTCCATTTACTTAGAATAGAATTACACATTTAAAATCTTAAACTCTTCACAATCAAAATACTCCAAAATTTTCAAAAATATAATTTTCAACCACAAAAATCAACCTTTTACCTGATTCCTTAAAAAAAAACCAAACAACCTGGTCTTATATATAACGACCTTTAATTTCTTCCTTCAATACAATTGGAAATTTCATCGGAATTCTCAGTGGAAAGTAAAACTGCGATCTCAATAATTGCAAACCGCAATGTTAGACTTATTTGGACGCTTTGAGTTTACCCACCAAGATGCTCAAAATCCAAATGAAAAAAAATTACAAATGGGATAAAAATCAGCTACGCTAACATACATTTTCCGTCCTATATGTTATTAATTGTACGTTTCATTTTGACTCTCCAAACTCAACGTCTCATTTGAAAAATAGATTTCAAGGTTATTGATTTTTATGAAGTTGTTTCTGGTTTAATAGATAAAAGTAAAAGTTTTGCTGACGGTGGTTTTTGAATCGGTTTAAAAATAGTTAATTTCTATGAAGAAGTTTAGTAATAAGGTATGAGGTAAAGATTTAGTAGAAAAATGAGATATTTTCAGAAGGAAAAAAGCATAATATATTATATTGAGAAAATATATATCAGATGTTGAGATGCACATACGCATATATGTGAAGTAGAAAAATGAGATATTATATTAAAGAATTTGAGCTTATTTGTGATATATAATAAAAATAGTTTATTGGAATTATCAGAGTGGAGGGTAAAGATTTTTATTGTTCAATTAATAATTAATTAGCATTACCTTTCGTGTGAAATAAGATAATGGAAAAGGCTTAAAGAAACTTGGGAAGAATGACTGTGTATTTTTTGCAAGTTTTCTTAAAAACATTTCATTTTGGATGGAAAGTTTGGCCATTTCATCATTAATTTGAATAAGAAAAAAATTAAATTACAGAAGGCAAAAAGCAGGAAACCAATGGTCCCATAGACTAATTTTAATCTTGTGGACATTAAAATATCATTTCATCACATAGTTATTTTTTGTTTTTCAGAAAGAAAAAACAGCATTGTATTATATTGAAAAAATATAACAGAGCAGATAGTTACATAATTCATATGAGGAGATACCTAGTGAAAAAAGATCCTCGATAGAAAAATGCAGATAAAACATGTATACAAATACATGAAAAAGAGCTGTTCAGGTAAATAAGCAAATACAAAGCAGATACAACAGATACAATTTCATCACATAATTATATATTTTAAAAAAATCTTTAAACTCTTTTTTACGAAATATACATGGCTATATATTTTGAAATTGTTAA
>APFE030432051.1:272668-285604 GCA_000404065.3 Pinus taeda | reverse complement strand
ATTAATATATTCTAATATAAAATAACGCGGAAAAAATAATAAATGAATACATATTCATAAACAAATACTTAAACATGGATGGCTAATCACATAATTCTTCTTCACAAATTTAATGAGTAGAAATTTGGATTACACATTTGAAATTTGGAGTACATAATTTCGATGAGATAATTTGAAATTTGGACTACATGTTTGGTCACGAATGTTTCTTTACAATTGATTAAGAAAGATATGCAAGGGAGGGAGGATATATAACGGAGGAGCCATGAGGGAGTTACAAAAAGGGACACTCTATCTTCTTTCTTGACCCTCAATGTACCTTTTTACTTTTTAATATACTAATTGTAATTCAAAAGAATATAAAATAAATTTTACGTTTGTATTACTTGACTTTATAAAGGGAAATTTGTCTCTCGTGTAATTATAATAGTGTTTAATTTATGGGCATAAATTATTAAAGAGACTTAGGTTACGTTGGTTTTTTTTAAAACTAGTTCACTAGAGATGGGTGACATTTTGGACTTATGAAATATATGCCTTTTTCTCTTCCCTATATTTTTGCAGCAATGGGTGGGGATGGTTTTCATTTTGAACATTATGCCTTTTCCAATTCCAAAGCTTCCGCCCATAAATCATCATTGCCTTGTGACCAAAACATTTAGATATTCCAATGCATCTTTGAGAGTGAAATTTTATTTGCTTGATACCATAGGATATTATAATTCTCACTTTGGTTGATTAAAGGCACATGTATAGAGAATTCCTATTGGACTTATGACACATATTACTTCTTCTCTTCAATATATTGTTGCAGCAATGGGAAGGGTTGATTTTCATTTTGAAAATTGGCATCCTATATGACTTTTCCAATTCTAAGGCTTTCAGCAAGAAATCATCATTGCCCTGTGACTAAAACATATAGATATTGCAATTTATTTGTTAGAGTGAATTCTTATTTGCTTGATACCATAGGATATTATAACTGTCTCACTTTTGGTTGACTAAACACACATTCACACATTCGTAGAGATGCTTATGTTGTTACTATAAAATTTAAATTTCTTCTATTTGTAATTTTTTCTTTTCGATATTTGCAATTATACATTTTTGTTATTGGTTTATTACCACCATGTTAATAGATAATTTCTCACATGACTAAATATGCTCAAAGAATTCATGTATCATCAATACTATTAGAACTTTTCACATGTCAATAAGCACAACAAAATTCCACCAAGTTGTTTTTTGATATGTTGTATAAATAAGATGTTATGTTTATGTTTTATGTTTTTTTTTTTTTAAATGGTAACTAGTGAATCAATAGCTTCAAAGGATTGTTTTGAGCAAGAGCTAGGGTCAAATCACAACAGCTACCACTATTCACCTCAATATCAAGATATTTAAATTTTCTTCTCCTCTGTGCTTATAAGAACTACTCGTCGTGATTTTCAACATATTCAAATTTTTTCCACACAAGCTAACATGTCTCCAGAGTAGAATTCAAGTGGAGGAGGAATTAAATCTACTAGCTACCACTTGAGCTATTGTCCTTTGATTTTGACAATTTTATTTGTATCACAAATCTTTGATCATGCTTATGTTTATCCATAACAACTCTTATAGTTTTCTATTCAATTTCATAGGGAAACAATCATATAGTGTATAAATAGTACAAAAACAAGTAGTTGCTCTAATGTATCATTTGGATTTATTTTTTGTTGGGTCAAGAACTTTGAGCTCTTTGGCTGCTCTAATGTATCATTTGAAATTTTTTTTTGGGTCAAGAACTTTGAGATCTTTAGCCAAAGGAACATATATGGCGTTTATTTCTATAATTTTGTTTTTCCTTGGAAATAAAATTACTAGGTTTTTCATCAAATAACTTACATTTGAGAGATTGCATGGTGATGGCCTTCCTCTTCCTATAAGATGAAAAAATTCCAAGTGTCGTTGATGGATATTCATCATATATAATCATTGACAAATATCTAAGGAGGTTAATGTTGTATTGTTGGATGATGCTAGACTACCAAGCCAAAGTTTGTTGTTTACTAACCACCTTGATAGTTACTTTGTTTTATTTTCTTATGTTGTTGCTAAGTGTAAATTACTATGTTCTTAGGAGTTTCAGTGTTCCATACTCAGTGAGCTTATGTCCTTTCTACTATCATTGTCGTTTCCTTCCAACCTACATTCATTTGATCCACTCTTACCATAATGGCTACCTAAAGTGTCTACTACCTTTTCTATTTCTAATGATTGAGTGTTTGCCAATCCAATGGATAAAAGCCTGAGATATGAGGCTCCCATAAGGTCCAATATATATCTTGATGGGTTCAATCTTGTCTTTTCTTATTCCACCACATTACTCTTCATCTTTACACCACATAAATATTAACCATTCACATGCATAATTCTTCTTCAAGAAAAAATTAGTGACAATATGGCCAAATGAGGCCTTTCTAATTTACATTATTAAATATCTTATTTGTTAGATTGTGGACTTTACATGCTCCATGCTGCAACTTAAAAAATCTATCATGTTGTTTATATTTAATGCTACAAAAAAATTATTAGTGAAGACCCTCATCATAGGAGAATATGTTGGGAATAAGCCCTTGTGTTATTTAAATGTGAAATTGACATGAATTGTATTGTCTAGCATGTTATTTCTAGATTACTAATTTGTCTAAAACATGATTGGGAAATATATTGGCGCTGGAGTGTATTTGCATAAATGTGAAGGTAACATACCAATAACCAATATTTCCTAATACTTAAAGGTCTTCCTTTGAGAATATTTGGCACGGCTTGTCAAAACACAAGTTTGTACATGGAATCCAAGAATATTCCATAGAGATACTCATAATAATTTAAATATGTATGATTTCATAGTTTTTATTATGCATTAGAAGAGGTGGAAGGAAAGGATGCCACGTGTCACACAACTCTAGAAATGAATTCTTAGAACAAACTACATTGACTAGGAATGTTGCCATGTGGAATTAGGGAGATGCATTCCATGAATTCTCTAGGTATTGCTTAACAACATTGTTGATGTTTTTTAATATAATTCCCCCCGACCTGAGTGCATATTTATTAATGACCACATGGTGTATCAAGGAAACCAAGTGCTTGTCCACTCGTGAGCAAGTATTCCAACCATAAAGCATGTTACCATCATATCACATCTCTAATGTTCTCTTGTAATTGATCAATATGATGTGTTGATGGGCTTTTTCAAAATGCATTTTATCCTCCTTACAAATGATCAATAACTTTCAGTGAGTTGTGTCTACTTATGAATTCTTGCATAAAGATTTTGTCTAGCATTATCTAAGGGGTTGAAAAATTGTATATAGTCCTAAACATGTGAGGTTTGAAGGAACTAATCCAATTTCCATTATTTGAATAAATGTTGCATTCCTTGATATTTTTACCATTGGATTAACCATTTTTTCGAATTGGGGAAAATACAAATTTTATGCTCTAGTTGAAATTCTATGAAATTAAGAGAGCTAAACCATGATGATATCACTATTGTTAACACTGACATACAATTATGTTGTTCGAATTTCTCTTAGATATGGCTTGAACATATTTCCATGGATCTAGTTATATGTTTACATGGATCTAGTTATATGGGATGTTGAATTCTATGATCCATGTAGTCGTATATTCAACTAATTTCCATTGCAATGGGTTCTTTAACTTCCTTCTTATTTGAACTCTTTCACTTTTTCATACTTATATCTTCAAACATGTAATCAATCATTTTTCAAACATTTATTGTTAGTTAAAAAATTCATAGTATACGCAATTTCAATGGTGTGGTGTACTAAAAGGTATAAACATTAGGGGGATTTTGAGGGAAAAACAGGCCTTAAAAAAAGATTTACTATTATTTAATAAAATCTAAAAGAACCAATTGGATTCAAGATGATGATATCATTTATAAGGGTAGATATGTTTTGATAGAAAGGAAGAAACTTACTTCTCTAATCATATATTTGACTTATCTCACTATAGGTTTACTGAAAGTTCAAGTGTAAGTACTTTTTGGATGTGAGATTAGATTATACATCCAACAAGCACTCACTATGTTACACATATAGTGAGATAAATTGGATATACATGAGAAATTGTCTTTCTGCAAAAAATCATGTATTTTTTTATGTATTTCTAGTTTATCTCCTTGTCACTCTATCAAAAGTAAACATAATGAATACTTATTGGATGTGGAATTTATTTTTACATCTAATGAATGCCTAGCCTTGAAATTTGAGTAAACATGTAATGAGATAAGTCAAAATTTTGATTAGAAAAAAGTAGTAGTATTTATTTTCTTTTGAAAGTTAGTAATTCTTATTTTAATACTTTAACCAATATTTTATGATTTTATTTAGGAGGCCCATTTTAGAAATTAAATTTCCCCTAATGGATTATGTGTTAACAAACATGTCATATAATGTAAATTGACATCATAAAGAACAATTGGGAGTTATCCTACACCATGATGTGATTCCATTGATAACAATAAAAATATTTCATTTTAAAAGTGTAGTGTGTGAATCTGGACCAATTCATGATTTATAAGATAGCCAAAGTAATGCTAATTAACATTTGTTGATGTTTTTTATAGCCATGGGATTCAATAATTCATTACACTAATCTATGCTATGCTTGAGATCAAACCTACTAACTACCACTATAACTCATAGGTATATCCAATAACTCACAAGCCATATATACCAGTAACTTGTGACTTAGAAAGGTTCAAGGAATCTTGAAGTACACTGGAGTGTAGCTTTATCCCTGGGATTATCTACCCTTCTAGCGTTATCACAATGTGATAAGATGTCACTTTGCAAGGATTGATCCCCACACGAGGAGGATAACAAATAGTTCTCCCCCACTTTAGCTAAACCCTTGGACATATTAGGAGATGAATTACCTTATGTAAAGAGTGAGAAGGGGATAGTATCTTGGTGGCCTAAATGGGAGTCACGGCAGCCAACTTTAGGAATGGTCTAAATAACTTTCAAAAGACCTTTAACATTGTTAGATCCTAGCCACAGAGGTAGTTCACACTTGTTCTAATAATTTCTTTCTAGAGAAGGGATTTGAATTGGGATACATAGTGAATATATGAGAAAGGGTAAGATCTAGTATGGTGCTTAGCGCACTAGTCGCAAATTTTAGAAGGGAAGAATAAATTTTAATCTTTCAAAGTAAGGGACAAGCCTTAAACCTAAGTAATTGACTCATATATAAATTGAATGATTAACAAGATGCTAGATGCATAAGTGTTTCCTAATTATGTAATAAGAAATGAAGTGAATGAACCCTTTATAAAGTAATAGTACTAATTAGGGCCTTCAGTTGGTCAACATCAACTAGGAAATCATGAGCAACTTAATCAAACTAAAATCAAGAGGATAATCTATCACCTATTAATTATATCATAAGTGCATTGAATTTTTGAGCCTTTATTTGTGTATGTTGCAACATTCACATGTGAATGATGGCTCAAGCAAGTCCCGTTCATGGTTGTGCTCATGGGCATGAGTTTAAATATAGGTCTAAGGTTCACAAAATTTAAACTGCAATTATGAGGAGAGTAGGTATGCATAGTGATTCATGTTGGCCAAGAAACCCTATTATATTAACTATCTCCTTCTACATATCTCAAGCATTATTTTTCTTCAACCATATAAGAACCCACATGGTGATCACATAAACAAATTCAGATGGATTGAGTATCACTTTCTCCTAACATTAGATATATTAATAATATGGTAAGTTTTACGTTAACACTTTAAAATTTACTAGAGAGAGGGTGAGAATCAATTTAAGGTTGTAGGAGGAAAAAATACTATGATTTCCCATTCAATTTAGATCTTGTGCTGACTATCATACATTACCTAAGAGATTTTCTTATTGAAAGGTTAGATCCCTCACATATACTATACTAAATATGAGGAATAACCATCTGATACTTGTCACTATAATCATGATGGTGCTAATGCCTTTTTCATGCAATCAATATTTCTAAGGCTTAATCATTTTGGCAGGGTGAATAAAAGTCATTTAACAAAGTTATGGTGATGTTTACTACCATCTAGAAAGAATGGGGGGGTGGGTGTGTGATTATATACATTGAAAATTACATAACTTAATAATCCTCCACTCACTATGTGAACCACAATTCCATCCGTATGCTTCATTTTTTTACCTTGACATAACACCTAACGTAGTCAAAATATAGTTGCAAGTTAAGACAATTTTCATTTAGAACCACAACTAATAAGGTTGAGGATTACATTGTGGTCATTAGTGATTTTGAAAAACCTTATATGTGGATTTATATATAACACCATGTGGTAAAGGGTTCACCAACTAATTAAGAGAAAAATCAATATGGCTTCAAAGTTTCAATGTCATGGAACATTGAGTACCTCATATTGTAATCATGAAAATGGACATAAATAACTCAAATTAACCACACATTCAAAATCATAAATAATAACACTATCCTACTTTTTGGGAAACTAACCAATGATAAAATGTATCTTTACACTTGATAGCTACATGACCATTGTCATTAAACTTGACAAAGAAACCTTGAGATTACGCACCATAAATTTACCTAGAATTACTTAAGGAATTAAACAATAGAACTATAGATACATTTTCACCTAGACATGTGCAATGAGTTCTTTTATTTGGGAGGGGAAACAATATACCCATCATTGTGATAAACATGATATTCGGCTAAGGCTTCTTGTAAGGCCCCAATATTGATGGAATTTGAGTGCCTCCACTACATGATCACTTTGGTGGTCATTGACCAACAAAAATGGATGAAATATTGAGGTTGGTTGGATTTCTAAGTTTGTTCGGGCATCCTTGCATTACAACAAGACATGTAGTAAACCTATTGGCCACCATTGCATGAAAGTACGATGAATCACAAACATTGAGAAAGATTTAGTTGGTTGTGATAGTAGGTTGCAAGGTTGGACAAGTATGCTTTAGATATACAGACAATAGCAAAGACTACCTAAGTTTATAGGGCTTGGAAAATAAATTTGACTAAATAGGGAAACAAGATAAAAGTTTTTATTGGAGATTTCTTATAAATACCTCACAATGACTTGGATGGTGGACATTTCTTGGTTCATGATTTTGTAGGCAACAATGCATTGAATTTGGGTGCATCAACATAGGTTTTTGAGTAAAAGTTCCCAGAAAATTGTATCAAAATGTAAAAGGATAGATGCTTGTTATGACATGCAAAATAAGGAAAGGAAAGAAGCATCTTGGATATCATCCAACAAAGATAGTTGACCATTGCATGCATGAGACATTAGGGACACCTTGGTTACATAAGCTAGACCTATGGACCAAGGGGCTCAAAGACTTGGTGGAAGAATGGGTGGATTGCATATTGGTTCCACTTTGGGTGTTGAATGCATTGCAAGTGACTTTAGGAGAAGAAAACCTCAAGGAAACATCCTCTATATAAAGACAACACCTATGTTGTGTAAGGACATATGGTAGAAGAACCATTACAAGTTATTGATACAACGGTATATAACGAGTTCTATGAGTTTTTTAAGACTAAGGTTGGCATAGTAGACTTCTTAGACACTAGCTAAGTGAATTGTGAAAGAGTTAGGATTTGTAAGAAGCATAACTCCATATTCTTCAAAGGTTGGATTTTTCAAGTATTTTAGGTAATGTGTAGTATGTATTATTTCCTTAGATCTACATTTGTTATAGAGTTGTAGGTAGAAGGAAATGCTCCCTCATTATATATTTATAACATTATTTGTATAAATAAAGTTAATGAACCACCCACCTTGGGTGCTACCCATACATTTGTGTCATGGTCTCATTGTCACCACTGAATGTTAGCATTTATTTCATTATATTGAATGACCTAGTGTGAAATATATGGAATACTTTAAGGGAACAGTTCGATGTGTTCCTATTGTAAACTTTTTTATATTTAACTTAGCTACAAATCTAGAAAATTGTAGCTTAAGGCATAGCTATGGGTAACCTTAAGTGAAGAGTCATAATCATAATCTTGCAATTGGCACAAGTTAGCCAAGCCCCTAAAAACCAAGGCAAGCTAATGTAGTATGAACTCATGTACAAAAGCAAATTAGGGGAACTTCAATTTTGTAAAGAACAATTTGGCAAAACTATTAGTCTATGATAGGGGCATAAAAGCATATTATTTACCAACTTTTGAAGCAAAGTGGGTTCTAGAGAACAATCATGAACTCTTCACCATGTTTAGAAATAATTGAGATATATCATAAGGTTTTGGGAAAACTAATAGACAATTGCAAGGGTGACTTAAAAGATTAAAAATTAGTATACTTAGTGCCTTGGTGTAGTGTCAAGATAATTCATCTACACAAAAGGTTAATTAAGTATTTAAAGGATTTGCAAGCTATGACATAGTTGTAGAATAATTTGGTATTGTTTAAGAGGAAAGGTTTTCAAGATGATTATGACATAACAAGAATGAAACAACAAAAATTACCTAAGTCTAGAGCTAATGTTGTTGATTGTTTTCATTTTTACTAGGACCACTTTTCCCATTAATTTTCCATTGAAAATGAAGGCAACAACCTTAGAATAAGTCTAGGTGTAGTTAACTTCAGAGGTAGTGTTATAGGTTATGGGTTCTATGAAAATAGGTTGAAGCATGTTCATGATAGTAGGTCAATAACAAGAGTTCATACTTAAACAATTTGATTAGCTTTCTACGATGAGATCCATGGATCACTCCTACAATAAGAAGGAAATAAGAAGTCATAAATAAGATGAGTTTCTTAAGCATTATTCAAGGAACTATATAAGCTTGTGATGAAGGAAATAGGGATTTTGGATTTGAAGGAGGATAAACATATGGATCTTTAGGAGGGAATTCTATGAATCCTTTGGTGGACAATATTTTAGTGAAGATATTGGAACAAAATATTTCTAGGTTGAAGCCCATAGTGGATTTTATATAAAGTATTAACGGATATTTTGGTGGTGGCATTGATAGCCACTTTCCATATTCCTTTCACCAATCAATTCCACAAGCGGCTTGTTACCTAGTTACAAGAGGTGGAGCTTAGGGTGCTAGAAAATTTGGCAATTTTGGTGAAGGGGTGGATAGGGAAGGAAAATTTATTTATCAAGGGGATGAACTTGTGATGGAAATATTCCATAATAGATATCATTTTCTTCACATTGAGGTTTTGTATGAAATTTTATATCCAATAAGTAGGATAATGGCCATGGATGGTTAGTGTATTAGTTATTTTAAGAACTTTTTGAGTTACAAGAGGTAACTTAAAAACCTTGAGGAATAGGTGAAAATATTTCCTTTGTATAGCAAAGATGATAATGCCAAAATAATGGAAAATTACTAGCGGGAGTATGATAATTTGGGGAAAAGTGGAGACAACAATTGAGAAAGCCAATGAAACATGTTCATTTGAATTAGATGGTCTAGAGTGGAAGGTAGACCAAATTGATAAGGAAGATGTTTTTCTACCTCCATGTATATGATCTTAGGTTGGGGGAGGGTGATCCTTGGGCATCTCCTTATGAAAATTTAAGGATTATTTCAAAGATGGCTTGGAGATCATGATATTATTGGTTGAAGGTGATGGAAGCATTGGTGTCGATATGCCTCTCTCAATAGGTATGGAAATATTTTGGTTTCCTCATTGCACTTAAAATGGTATGGATAATTAAGTGGAGGTGAGGAAATATTTTGGTTGCCTCATTACACTAAAAATACCATGGTTAGTTAAGTGGACAACTTGAGGGAAATTTTCATGATGGCCATCTACCACCCTTTTCTAATAGAATCTATCCCTTAGTGTGACCCATTACATAGGAGTTGGAAGTGGAGTCTAACTTCACTTAAGAAAGGTTCCAAGTTCAATTAAGAACTTGGGAGCATTTGGTTATGTTGTAGGTAAAACAACAACCCCATTATTTTTTCAAGAGAATTATTCCAGTAAATCACATTCTATTTTTTCGGGTCTATGCATTTTAAACCACTTTGTGTGGTTCATCATTGAGACTTAGATGAATGTTTTGCTCCAATCATGTTAATAGATACTATAGATATGCAAAACGACTAGAAATAACATAAAAAAAATGGATGATTTATTTTTCATTCATAGTGAGCCACACTAAGTGTTTCAAAATGAGTTGACTCAAATAATTGGAATGTGATTTAATGAAAAAATTCTTTTCAAAAAACATTATGAATCACAAAAATTTACATTCAAAATCCCATTATTAAAAAAAAAATTGCAAATTAAACCATTAAAAAAATTTTACTTAGTTTTTTATCATATTTACTTTTCCATTATTATATAATTAACTTAGATTTTCTATAACGCAAACGAATAATTTTTCCCTTCCTTAAGACTTATCATTAATTAATCCTTAATAAGCTTACAAACATGTAAAGAAAACCTCAAGGAAAACCTAAAGGAACGACCAAATACCGTGATACCCTGCATAAACGAAAACATAACCATTTAGTTTAATATATTAGAGTTTTGTAAATATTAAATATGAATCCGAGAGGAAGAAATGCGCATCACTTAATTAAGCTAACATCGCATATGAGTGTATCTCAAATTTCCTTATTATTCACTATTTTACAAATTATATATAAATTTAAGGTGTTGTATAAAAATATTATTTCTTTAACATCCCAATACTAGATATATACCCATATATGTTTTCCTTGAAATAATTTAAAAGAAATATAAATTCCATTTCAAATTTTAAAATTATTTTTTTTGTATTTGGAGAATTGAATCCAAATTTGAGATAAAGAAATTAGTGCACACTTCCTCGATACCTATATTTGTTTTGAGCACAAATATCAAATATTATTTTGTAATATTTTCACTTTATCAAATTATTACATGTGAATTTGGGAAAATTTATTTACACTCTCGAAAAACATTAAAACAATGTGTTGTTAGCCTCTTAATTAGTCCTTGCCATAAGGAAGAACGGACTATAGTAATCCGTTTGCGTTTGTATATTAATCTCTGAACAAAAATCAAGCTATTAAACCTATTGTTTTAAAACACATACCTTTTCTTCAGCCTATTAAATATTGATAAGTTTTTTTTGTTAGTCAATGAGGTTTTATTTGACTTCTTCTCGAAGTACAAACACAAAACTTAGTTTTTTTAAAGGGGCAGTCCTCTTGCAAAATCAATATATTAGGTCATCTGTACAAATATTTTACATATATATATGTCCTGTCAATCACATCCAACAAATACACATATTGCTGCACAGCAGCATCACAAATTGCATCCAACAAATACACATATTGCTGCACAGCAGCGTCACAAATTATAAATCGAACCTGGGTGGGGAATGACAAAACTTAGTGTAAGAAAATATATTTTCAATAGTTTTTTCATAAAGAAGTAATGCTAAAATTACTCCAGCATTAACTCATTAATATTAAATGTTTATCGGTTAATATTAAAGGCTTAAATGCTGGTATAAAATGTGGCCAAATGTGCATGATTACACGATGCTACTGAATCATGTAATGTATTGTCATGGGTTTACTCTAAAGATTGACGACTCGATAAATAGGCTCTGAAAAATCTGCAACTCACAGATATGCGTGGGTCAGTGAACAGGTTCCCTGCGGTGTTGGCACGTTCGTGATTTCAGGAACGTGATAACTTCAACTCAAACTTTGGTCTTTGGGCAGCCTGGTGCGGGTCCAATTTCAGCCAACCTTTTCTCTCGCTTGGAATTCTATTTTGGTATATAGATGGAAGGTGGAGGTGGAAGCCCTAGGTTGTGCTTGAGGGCTTGAGTGAGAGCGTTGATTCCCGTAGCACGTTTTGCTGACTCAGCTCTTAATCCTTAGAAGAATGAGTGTTGTGAGGAGCCATTGAGATAGATATTATGTAAGAGCTAGAGTGGGATTCCAATTTTAGATTGGTAGTGCAAGTACAAGGGTTTTAAGTAATCCTTGTCCACGCAGGGTCAAATTTTTCTTTCCACAATCTTTATTTGTTGTGCAGGTACAAGTGAGGGTTTTAAGTAATCACTACCCACATAGGTTCGAATCTTTCTTTCCACGATCTTTGCCACTAAGACATGCACACAAGATTTTCACTGGAATTTGACAAGAAAATAATTATATATTTTTTTAAAATTTCAGTAGAATGAATTATTAAAGTTTTCTTATATTAATTTAAGTTTTATGTTTTAGTTTCTCTTTAAATTTACCAGGGTTCATTTTTTTATTGTGTCTATTTGAATAGGAGACTCATTGTACATGCATTAGGCCAAAAAACATATGGACAAAAAATCATTTGCATAGATGATTTGATGACTCAAATTGCAGGGTAGATGACTTGATGACTCAAATTGCAGGGTATATTTATGGTATAAGCCCTCTAGACAATCCAAAAAGTGATGGAAATTCGTTGTATAGCTATGCCCCAGTAATGGTTGACGCATCAACAAGTTCATTTTCATTTGGATTTGCTGGAGCACGAATTTTTGAATGATTTATAGCCTTTGGGATGGATACATACACAACCCAATGAGCTTCCTCGGTTATCACCTTAGGTTTGTTGGCTGGTGTTTAATCATTAGTGTAAAAGAAAAATTCATTTATAGCTAAGGAAAGTGTGCTTAATGGAAA
This sequence comes from Pinus taeda, assembly GCA_000404065.3. Classification (NCBI taxonomy): domain Eukaryota; kingdom Viridiplantae; phylum Streptophyta; class Pinopsida; order Pinales; family Pinaceae; genus Pinus; species Pinus taeda. The sequence goes on along the minus strand of APFE030432051.1, from coordinate 272,877 downwards.
GGAGAATAATAAGCAGTGGGATGGAGTGAAGTGCACCATTCTTACATGTATTTTCACTCCTTGCTCCTACTCCTTAATGACATATAAAGCTCACTGCAACAGGTTATGAGTAGCGGCAGCTCAACAAAGACACTGGAAGCAACTCACATGGTTATCTTCCTTCTCATTATGAGAATATAAAAATGCTTCTTAGTCACTGTTTCCTAGTG
>APFE030432051.1:261342-272392 GCA_000404065.3 Pinus taeda | reverse complement strand
GTTATCACAATGTGATAAGATGTCACTTTGCAAGGATTGATCCCCACACGAGGAGGATAACAAATAGTTCTCCCCCACTTTAGCTAAACCCTTGGACATATTAGGAGATGAATTACCTTATGTAAAGAGTGAGAAGGGGATAGTATCTTGGTGGCCTAAATGGGAGTCACGGCAGCCAACTTTAGGAATGGTCTAAATAACTTTCAAAAGACCTTTAACATTGTTAGATCCTAGCCACAGAGGTAGTTCACACTTGTTCTAATAATTTCTTTCTAGAGAAGGGATTTGAATTGGGATACATAGTGAATATATGAGAAAGGGTAAGATCTAGTATGGTGCTTAGCGCACTAGTCGCAAATTTTAGAAGGGAAGAATAAATTTTAATCTTTCAAAGTAAGGGACAAGCCTTAAACCTAAGTAATTGACTCATATATAAATTGAATGATTAACAAGATGCTAGATGCATAAGTGTTTCCTAATTATGTAATAAGAAATGAAGTGAATGAACCCTTTATAAAGTAATAGTACTAATTAGGGCCTTCAGTTGGTCAACATCAACTAGGAAATCATGAGCAACTTAATCAAACTAAAATCAAGAGGATAATCTATCACCTATTAATTATATCATAAGTGCATTGAATTTTTGAGCCTTTATTTGTGTATGTTGCAACATTCACATGTGAATGATGGCTCAAGCAAGTCCCGTTCATGGTTGTGCTCATGGGCATGAGTTTAAATATAGGTCTAAGGTTCACAAAATTTAAACTGCAATTATGAGGAGAGTAGGTATGCATAGTGATTCATGTTGGCCAAGAAACCCTATTATATTAACTATCTCCTTCTACATATCTCAAGCATTATTTTTCTTCAACCATATAAGAACCCACATGGTGATCACATAAACAAATTCAGATGGATTGAGTATCACTTTCTCCTAACATTAGATATATTAATAATATGGTAAGTTTTACGTTAACACTTTAAAATTTACTAGAGAGAGGGTGAGAATCAATTTAAGGTTGTAGGAGGAAAAAATACTATGATTTCCCATTCAATTTAGATCTTGTGCTGACTATCATACATTACCTAAGAGATTTTCTTATTGAAAGGTTAGATCCCTCACATATACTATACTAAATATGAGGAATAACCATCTGATACTTGTCACTATAATCATGATGGTGCTAATGCCTTTTTCATGCAATCAATATTTCTAAGGCTTAATCATTTTGGCAGGGTGAATAAAAGTCATTTAACAAAGTTATGGTGATGTTTACTACCATCTAGAAAGAATGGGGGGGTGGGTGTGTGATTATATACATTGAAAATTACATAACTTAATAATCCTCCACTCACTATGTGAACCACAATTCCATCCGTATGCTTCATTTTTTTACCTTGACATAACACCTAACGTAGTCAAAATATAGTTGCAAGTTAAGACAATTTTCATTTAGAACCACAACTAATAAGGTTGAGGATTACATTGTGGTCATTAGTGATTTTGAAAAACCTTATATGTGGATTTATATATAACACCATGTGGTAAAGGGTTCACCAACTAATTAAGAGAAAAATCAATATGGCTTCAAAGTTTCAATGTCATGGAACATTGAGTACCTCATATTGTAATCATGAAAATGGACATAAATAACTCAAATTAACCACACATTCAAAATCATAAATAATAACACTATCCTACTTTTTGGGAAACTAACCAATGATAAAATGTATCTTTACACTTGATAGCTACATGACCATTGTCATTAAACTTGACAAAGAAACCTTGAGATTACGCACCATAAATTTACCTAGAATTACTTAAGGAATTAAACAATAGAACTATAGATACATTTTCACCTAGACATGTGCAATGAGTTCTTTTATTTGGGAGGGGAAACAATATACCCATCATTGTGATAAACATGATATTCGGCTAAGGCTTCTTGTAAGGCCCCAATATTGATGGAATTTGAGTGCCTCCACTACATGATCACTTTGGTGGTCATTGACCAACAAAAATGGATGAAATATTGAGGTTGGTTGGATTTCTAAGTTTGTTCGGGCATCCTTGCATTACAACAAGACATGTAGTAAACCTATTGGCCACCATTGCATGAAAGTACGATGAATCACAAACATTGAGAAAGATTTAGTTGGTTGTGATAGTAGGTTGCAAGGTTGGACAAGTATGCTTTAGATATACAGACAATAGCAAAGACTACCTAAGTTTATAGGGCTTGGAAAATAAATTTGACTAAATAGGGAAACAAGATAAAAGTTTTTATTGGAGATTTCTTATAAATACCTCACAATGACTTGGATGGTGGACATTTCTTGGTTCATGATTTTGTAGGCAACAATGCATTGAATTTGGGTGCATCAACATAGGTTTTTGAGTAAAAGTTCCCAGAAAATTGTATCAAAATGTAAAAGGATAGATGCTTGTTATGACATGCAAAATAAGGAAAGGAAAGAAGCATCTTGGATATCATCCAACAAAGATAGTTGACCATTGCATGCATGAGACATTAGGGACACCTTGGTTACATAAGCTAGACCTATGGACCAAGGGGCTCAAAGACTTGGTGGAAGAATGGGTGGATTGCATATTGGTTCCACTTTGGGTGTTGAATGCATTGCAAGTGACTTTAGGAGAAGAAAACCTCAAGGAAACATCCTCTATATAAAGACAACACCTATGTTGTGTAAGGACATATGGTAGAAGAACCATTACAAGTTATTGATACAACGGTATATAACGAGTTCTATGAGTTTTTTAAGACTAAGGTTGGCATAGTAGACTTCTTAGACACTAGCTAAGTGAATTGTGAAAGAGTTAGGATTTGTAAGAAGCATAACTCCATATTCTTCAAAGGTTGGATTTTTCAAGTATTTTAGGTAATGTGTAGTATGTATTATTTCCTTAGATCTACATTTGTTATAGAGTTGTAGGTAGAAGGAAATGCTCCCTCATTATATATTTATAACATTATTTGTATAAATAAAGTTAATGAACCACCCACCTTGGGTGCTACCCATACATTTGTGTCATGGTCTCATTGTCACCACTGAATGTTAGCATTTATTTCATTATATTGAATGACCTAGTGTGAAATATATGGAATACTTTAAGGGAACAGTTCGATGTGTTCCTATTGTAAACTTTTTTATATTTAACTTAGCTACAAATCTAGAAAATTGTAGCTTAAGGCATAGCTATGGGTAACCTTAAGTGAAGAGTCATAATCATAATCTTGCAATTGGCACAAGTTAGCCAAGCCCCTAAAAACCAAGGCAAGCTAATGTAGTATGAACTCATGTACAAAAGCAAATTAGGGGAACTTCAATTTTGTAAAGAACAATTTGGCAAAACTATTAGTCTATGATAGGGGCATAAAAGCATATTATTTACCAACTTTTGAAGCAAAGTGGGTTCTAGAGAACAATCATGAACTCTTCACCATGTTTAGAAATAATTGAGATATATCATAAGGTTTTGGGAAAACTAATAGACAATTGCAAGGGTGACTTAAAAGATTAAAAATTAGTATACTTAGTGCCTTGGTGTAGTGTCAAGATAATTCATCTACACAAAAGGTTAATTAAGTATTTAAAGGATTTGCAAGCTATGACATAGTTGTAGAATAATTTGGTATTGTTTAAGAGGAAAGGTTTTCAAGATGATTATGACATAACAAGAATGAAACAACAAAAATTACCTAAGTCTAGAGCTAATGTTGTTGATTGTTTTCATTTTTACTAGGACCACTTTTCCCATTAATTTTCCATTGAAAATGAAGGCAACAACCTTAGAATAAGTCTAGGTGTAGTTAACTTCAGAGGTAGTGTTATAGGTTATGGGTTCTATGAAAATAGGTTGAAGCATGTTCATGATAGTAGGTCAATAACAAGAGTTCATACTTAAACAATTTGATTAGCTTTCTACGATGAGATCCATGGATCACTCCTACAATAAGAAGGAAATAAGAAGTCATAAATAAGATGAGTTTCTTAAGCATTATTCAAGGAACTATATAAGCTTGTGATGAAGGAAATAGGGATTTTGGATTTGAAGGAGGATAAACATATGGATCTTTAGGAGGGAATTCTATGAATCCTTTGGTGGACAATATTTTAGTGAAGATATTGGAACAAAATATTTCTAGGTTGAAGCCCATAGTGGATTTTATATAAAGTATTAACGGATATTTTGGTGGTGGCATTGATAGCCACTTTCCATATTCCTTTCACCAATCAATTCCACAAGCGGCTTGTTACCTAGTTACAAGAGGTGGAGCTTAGGGTGCTAGAAAATTTGGCAATTTTGGTGAAGGGGTGGATAGGGAAGGAAAATTTATTTATCAAGGGGATGAACTTGTGATGGAAATATTCCATAATAGATATCATTTTCTTCACATTGAGGTTTTGTATGAAATTTTATATCCAATAAGTAGGATAATGGCCATGGATGGTTAGTGTATTAGTTATTTTAAGAACTTTTTGAGTTACAAGAGGTAACTTAAAAACCTTGAGGAATAGGTGAAAATATTTCCTTTGTATAGCAAAGATGATAATGCCAAAATAATGGAAAATTACTAGCGGGAGTATGATAATTTGGGGAAAAGTGGAGACAACAATTGAGAAAGCCAATGAAACATGTTCATTTGAATTAGATGGTCTAGAGTGGAAGGTAGACCAAATTGATAAGGAAGATGTTTTTCTACCTCCATGTATATGATCTTAGGTTGGGGGAGGGTGATCCTTGGGCATCTCCTTATGAAAATTTAAGGATTATTTCAAAGATGGCTTGGAGATCATGATATTATTGGTTGAAGGTGATGGAAGCATTGGTGTCGATATGCCTCTCTCAATAGGTATGGAAATATTTTGGTTTCCTCATTGCACTTAAAATGGTATGGATAATTAAGTGGAGGTGAGGAAATATTTTGGTTGCCTCATTACACTAAAAATACCATGGTTAGTTAAGTGGACAACTTGAGGGAAATTTTCATGATGGCCATCTACCACCCTTTTCTAATAGAATCTATCCCTTAGTGTGACCCATTACATAGGAGTTGGAAGTGGAGTCTAACTTCACTTAAGAAAGGTTCCAAGTTCAATTAAGAACTTGGGAGCATTTGGTTATGTTGTAGGTAAAACAACAACCCCATTATTTTTTCAAGAGAATTATTCCAGTAAATCACATTCTATTTTTTCGGGTCTATGCATTTTAAACCACTTTGTGTGGTTCATCATTGAGACTTAGATGAATGTTTTGCTCCAATCATGTTAATAGATACTATAGATATGCAAAACGACTAGAAATAACATAAAAAAAATGGATGATTTATTTTTCATTCATAGTGAGCCACACTAAGTGTTTCAAAATGAGTTGACTCAAATAATTGGAATGTGATTTAATGAAAAAATTCTTTTCAAAAAACATTATGAATCACAAAAATTTACATTCAAAATCCCATTATTAAAAAAAAAATTTGAAAAATATAAGCCATTTTAAATTTTACTTATTTTTTATCTATTTACTTTCTATATATTTAACTTAGATTTTCTATAACGCAAACGAATAATTTTTCCCTTCCTTAAGACTTATCATTAATTAATCCTTAATAAGCTTACAAACATGTAAAGAAAACCTCAAGGAAAACCTAAAGGAACGACCAAATACCGTGATACCCTGCATAAACGAAAACATAACCATTTAGTTTAATATATTAGAGTTTTGTAAATATTAAATATGAATCCGAGAGGAAGAAATGCGCATCACTTAATTAAGCTAACATCGCATATGAGTGTATCTCAAATTTCCTTATTATTCACTATTTTACAAATTATATATAAATTTAAGGTGTTGTATAAAAATATTATTTCTTTAACATCCCAATACTAGATATATACCCATATATGTTTTCCTTGAAATAATTTAAAAGAAATATAAATTCCATTTCAAATTTTAAAATTATTTTTTTTGTATTTGGAGAATTGAATCCAAATTTGAGATAAAGAAATTAGTGCACACTTCCTCGATACCTATATTTGTTTTGAGCACAAATATCAAATATTATTTTGTAATATTTTCACTTTATCAAATTATTACATGTGAATTTGGGAAAATTTATTTACACTCTCGAAAAACATTAAAACAATGTGTTGTTAGCCTCTTAATTAGTCCTTGCCATAAGGAAGAACGGACTATAGTAATCCGTTTGCGTTTGTATATTAATCTCTGAACAAAAATCAAGCTATTAAACCTATTGTTTTAAAACACATACCTTTTCTTCAGCCTATTAAATATTGATAAGTTTTTTTTGTTAGTCAATGAGGTTTTATTTGACTTCTTCTCGAAGTACAAACACAAAACTTAGTTTTTTTAAAGGGGCAGTCCTCTTGCAAAATCAATATATTAGGTCATCTGTACAAATATTTTACATATATATATGTCCTGTCAATCACATCCAACAAATACACATATTGCTGCACAGCAGCATCACAAATTGCATCCAACAAATACACATATTGCTGCACAGCAGCGTCACAAATTATAAATCGAACCTGGGTGGGGAATGACAAAACTTAGTGTAAGAAAATATATTTTCAATAGTTTTTTCATAAAGAAGTAATGCTAAAATTACTCCAGCATTAACTCATTAATATTAAATGTTTATCGGTTAATATTAAAGGCTTAAATGCTGGTATAAAATGTGGCCAAATGTGCATGATTACACGATGCTACTGAATCATGTAATGTATTGTCATGGGTTTACTCTAAAGATTGACGACTCGATAAATAGGCTCTGAAAAATCTGCAACTCACAGATATGCGTGGGTCAGTGAACAGGTTCCCTGCGGTGTTGGCACGTTCGTGATTTCAGGAACGTGATAACTTCAACTCAAACTTTGGTCTTTGGGCAGCCTGGTGCGGGTCCAATTTCAGCCAACCTTTTCTCTCGCTTGGAATTCTATTTTGGTATATAGATGGAAGGTGGAGGTGGAAGCCCTAGGTTGTGCTTGAGGGCTTGAGTGAGAGCGTTGATTCCCGTAGCACGTTTTGCTGACTCAGCTCTTAATCCTTAGAAGAATGAGTGTTGTGAGGAGCCATTGAGATAGATATTATGTAAGAGCTAGAGTGGGATTCCAATTTTAGATTGGTAGTGCAAGTACAAGGGTTTTAAGTAATCCTTGTCCACGCAGGGTCAAATTTTTCTTTCCACAATCTTTATTTGTTGTGCAGGTACAAGTGAGGGTTTTAAGTAATCACTACCCACATAGGTTCGAATCTTTCTTTCCACGATCTTTGCCACTAAGACATGCACACAAGATTTTCACTGGAATTTGACAAGAAAATAATTATATATTTTTTTAAAATTTCAGTAGAATGAATTATTAAAGTTTTCTTATATTAATTTAAGTTTTATGTTTTAGTTTCTCTTTAAATTTACCAGGGTTCATTTTTTTATTGTGTCTATTTGAATAGGAGACTCATTGTACATGCATTAGGCCAAAAAACATATGGACAAAAAATCATTTGCATAGATGATTTGATGACTCAAATTGCAGGGTAGATGACTTGATGACTCAAATTGCAGGGTATATTTATGGTATAAGCCCTCTAGACAATCCAAAAAGTGATGGAAATTCGTTGTATAGCTATGCCCCAGTAATGGTTGACGCATCAACAAGTTCATTTTCATTTGGATTTGCTGGAGCACGAATTTTTGAATGATTTATAGCCTTTGGGATGGATACATACACAACCCAATGAGCTTCCTCGGTTATCACCTTAGGTTTGTTGGCTGGTGTTTAATCATTAGTGTAAAAGAAAAATTCATTTATAGCTAAGGAAAGTGTGCTTAATGGAAAGGAGAATAATAAGCAGTGGGATGGAGTGAAGTGCACCATTCTTACATGTATTTTCACTCCTTGCTCCTACTCCTTAATGACATATAAAGCTCACTGCAACAGGTTATGAGTAGCGGCAGCTCAACAAAGACACTGGAAGCAACTCACATGGTTATCTTCCTTCTCATTATGAGAATATAAAAATGCTTCTTAGTCACTGTTTCCTAGTGATCTGATAATGAGATCTAAGACAATAATAAGGTATTACAGACTTATGTGCATGGATTAGTCTATGTCATTTTATGCAATGGATCGATAAGATTGTGAAATGCACAGACAATGAAATAGTAAACAAAAAACATAATAGGCAACACATGACACAACAAAATTTAATAAGGAGTTCACCCAATACTCCTGGGCTACATCTCCTGGTCCAACCTTCAGTGGTGGCCTCTCTATTATGTCTTCAAGCAGAGTTCTTTTTACAAAAGTGAGCTCCATTTGAGTCTCACACACAAAAGATTACAAAAACAAGAGCTTTACTTGAACCTCTCAAGTTTCTCTATGAGTTCACAGAGTCCCTTGGTGCTCTCCGTCTCTGTGTAAAATTTGTCTTGGCATTTTCCTAAAATACTGCCCACTTGTTGAGCTCTCTGTTTGTGGCTTTAAAGCCAACGCTGCTTGTTCGATTTGGTTCCTATCTCTCAGTCTCCCCAGCCTCTGCATGCTTTGAGTCCCTCTGCCAACGTTATACCGTCATTGCTTAACGCATGGTGAGAAGGTGGGCACCCATTCTGAAAAGTAAGAGTGTCGCGGGCCTCTACAACTCGTGAAATGGTTGCGCTTTGCTTTCATAGTGAAAATGTAATTTCACAGAGAAATTCCACCAAAAAGCAATATCTTAGACTTTAAAAGTCAACTATGATTCATTCCTCCTATCAGGTCTGCCTATAAGTTGCTATCATATATCAGAAGGCTCTGTCCCTTTGTGTTTTGGAAATACAATGAAAATCGCGAAAATACATTAAAAATGGCTCTGTTACGGACTTGAAATTATATAGAATAGCCTTAAGGCACCCTTTCGGGTCTGGCTTATCGAATCGGCGCTTTCGTCTTCGCTTTTCCTTTGACAAACGAAATTATGAAACATATAAAATCACTGCAAAATCCCGCATGCTGGACTTCAAAATATATACATTATCACTTAATTGCCCATCGGGTTCGGTTCATTGAGTTGCTCTGATTGCAATATCGCAATTGCTCATCGTAATACCCCCAAGTTGTTATAAGCGCTCTTGTGATCCCTCGATAGCGATCCTGCGACGTAATATGGGCCATCGATCTACACACTTGATCAATGGTCCATATTAACTCTTCCAATCGTCGTCGCCATATGCCATTATCGTTGTTCACCATCGTAATTCTTAAGCAGGTTCCTCCGATAAGCGCCGATAGCCACCACCGATAGAGATCTGCTGAACGGATCTAGACCGTTGATCGGCCAGATCCAACGGCTACTACGTATTTTCCTATTCTGCCTCGGATAGCCCCATTTTCTCTGTTTTCACGGGTTTTGGGCCTCCCGAAAGTGTTTCTCTACCCTGCTAAGGATGCCCCTTTTGCGGTAATTCAATCTTTAGAAGGATTTTTGGCATTGGGCATGATTTTTAAAGGTTTTATGAAGACATAGAGAGTTCTCTTAGATCCATTTGGATTCCCAATGAAAAAGGCTTTTGGACCACCAAAAGTTCGGTTTCAAGCATTACTTAAGTGAGGATACAGCTACCTCACTTGCCCAATCTCTATCCATTTGGCACTATTGGGTTTTGAACCTTTAAGTCCTATTCTAAGGTACTCCACGTCCCCTCTATGCGTTGTCCTCAGCTTCCTATCTAGAACTGTATCTTCATGCAGCTCATTGAGGTATTCATGGAACAGATCATCAATGGAAGGCAATTGACTTTGCTCTTCAGGATCTTCAATTAAAGAAGGTTCAAATAGTATTAAATTTTCTACATTTACTATTGAATAGATGTGCATGTATGCTGGAAGATCAAGGCGAAAAGCATTCTCACCAATTTTCTCAAGTACCTTAAAAGGCCCATATCTTATTGGCTTCATCTTCTTTCCTTCACCTTGCATTATATCCTTGCTGATATATAGCTAGACTTGATTGCCAACTTGGAAGTTGTGCTCCACCCGATGTTTATCATTCCTTGCCTTGTATTTGGCTTGGCTCTTTTCCAGCTATTACTGCACTGCCTGGTGAATTTATTGGATTTGTTCAATGACTCTGGTTGCTTTGTCCACATCATTGTATCCAACAACTACTATGTGCTTTTCAAAGACAAAATCCAAGGAAGACCTTGGTATGAAACCAAAACAGGTCTCAAAAGGAGATCTTTGTGTAGAAGAATGTTTAGCATGGTTATAAGCATGTTGAACATAACATAAGTGTTCATCCCAAAGCTTGGGATGCTTGCTACAATAACCCTTGAGCAACTAGATCATTGTCTTGTTGACTACCTCTGTTTGGCCATCTGTCTGTGGATGAAAGGTTGTGCTTTTCTTCAGTCTGGTGTCCATTAATTCCCACAAACTTGACCAAAACTTCCCAACAAATTGGGATTCTCAATAAGATACTATGGAAGTGGGTAACCCAAAATATACCCAGACATGCTGAAAGAGCAATTTCGCTATTTGTTCAGCTGTAATCTGCTTATTAAAAGGTATTAAAATACACATTTTGCTACACCTATCCAAAATAACATATAAATAGTCATGTCCCTTTCTAGATTTTGGCAATCCCCCCACAAAGTCCATGGAAACACTTTCCCAAGGACAGGAAGGAATTAGCAGTGGAGTGTAAAAGCCTTGTTTTCTATTGCTCGACTTGCTTTTAGCACACATGGTACACCCTCTTACATATCCGGAAACTATTTCATTCATTTTTGGCCAATAGCAGTATCTTTGTAGCTTTGCAACTGTTTTGCTTACACCAAAATGACCTGATATCAGGGAAGTATGTGCCTCCCTAATTATGTTAATTCTCTTTGTTTGTGGAATGCATATCTTTCCCAAATGATACAAGGGTTGGTCCTTAATATAGTAATCCAGTTCTTCTACCTTTTTTCCATTACTTAAAGCTGCATATACATCTTTAAAATCTATATCTTGAGCATATTGTTCA